>JAODAC010039789.1:0-59150 GCA_027575185.1 Mimaenictus wilsoni | reverse complement strand
CTCACACACAAACACGCTACTCACACACAAACACGCTACTCACACACAAACACGCTACTCACACACAAACACGCTACTCACACACAAACACGCTACACACACACACAAACACGCTATACACACACACACACACACACTACACACACACACACTACTCACACACACGCACGCACGCACACACACACACTACTCACACACACACACACACTTTACACACATCTTGCATACAAGAAAATTGTTTACCTACATACTTATTAAACTTTTTTTATTGTTAAATTATAGTAAAACGGAAGAAAATCAAGAACAGTTCAAAATGCTGGAAGAGCAGAAAGAAAAATTCAAAAGAAAGCGAAAGCTGGTTGAGGAAAATGAGGAAACGCCGAAAGTGCAGCGAAAAGTTTTCGATGTCGACAAAGCTTCTGCCTCCATTCAAGGCATGCACTTCAAAGACTTCCAACAGTTTCTGTCAAATGATCTTCCTCTACAAAACTCAACGCCATCACATTCATACATGGAGAATTGGACGCAGCGAAACAATCTACACAAAACGACAATTTTCGAACAAAATCTTCACTGTGGTTACACGACACCAGCAGAAGACTCGATAGAATCACATCTCCTTTCGAATTTGGATAGTTCAGTCGTCTTTGAAGAGATTGCATCTATTCAGCATGATCTCATTGAAGTTAACGTCTACGGTGAGAAGGAAATGATGGGCGACTATGGGAATTCATCATTTTTCGACTATATCAATCGCCAGTTTGCTTCAAAACATCGCGAAGAGCATCACCAAGGACGATCAAGATATCTATTGCCTGAAAATCATGACGATATGCCGTGGGAAGGGTGGGAAAGTGGGAATATGACGGCAGAGCAGAGCAGACAGGACGATATATCACAGGAAATTGACGATGAATTATCCAGCAAAAAGAACGAGGGCATCCGAAGACGGGTTGATAGTGATATTGAGTCTGGTGTCTTCGACGCGCTCAGCTCAAGCGTCACGGAATTAACGCCGACCAAAAATGGTGATAATACCGCGCTGAGCATCTTGTCTGATGGGATTGGTGGTGACAGTCGTGATACTACACCATTGCCAAGCAGAGCAGCTTCAAGGATTGATGAAACTATTGAGGAAGAGGTGGAAGTGAAAAAATGTGATCGGAAAAGAAACGTCAAAGTAAGTAAACACGTACTGTTTCTACACTTAACTTTGTACTCATTTCCGTCTAGTTTTAAATTAAGAAATGTCATACATATTCTACGAATTTCAGTGCGGAACATGTTCATAGTGCGCGTTGCCTTTCCGTTTTGAGAGATAACTTATAATTTTTTACGAGAGACATATCGATAACCAGTGCGAATTATTATATTCTCTCATAATAGTCGTATAAAAAGAATAGGGCACATTTCTTGAGTAGCATTCCATGCTCGTTGTACAATATATTATTTTGGACCTATAAATATAGGCGGGCACCTTGCACATCTAGTACACATTTATCTTCACACTCACACGTTTTACATACACAGACACTTTACATAAACACTTTAAACACAGACACACACTTTACACTCACACCCACACGCTTTACACACACAGACACACTTTATATGCACACCCACGTTAAATGCACACATTACCATACTCACAGTGGTTTACATATCATGCTTTTTACACATCTATGTTAACTTTTGAAGACGTTCTCAAGTCAAAAATGCAGCTCTTTCCATTTCTCTTTCTAGAAGAAACTCTTCCCCGAATTTGATGATGTTGACAAAATTATTCTACCGAAACGACCGCGACGTGTTAAAGAACGCATTAGGCCCGTGATAACAGTGGATCTTCACGCGTTCACGAAGTTTTTCCTGCAGCATTACACGCCGGCCATCGGTGAAGGCGAGCTAGAGCCGTTAAAAGATACGCCGGAGTACTGCGACGATGACGATGGCGATCTGGGTGACATTTCACTACATCCAGAGTCTGGCTACATGTCCACATTGGGAGATTTGTCCATGGCAACCATCGATGATGTGCCATCAACATCAACAGCGAGTTGTGCAGACAAATCATTTGCCGACATTATGGGTCAGGATGCATCAACACGATTGCAGGACGTGCTCGAATGGAAGAAGTTCATTACGAAGAAGATTGGCGTGCAGAGGAAGTCCGACTTTGATATTCACGTCGAAGAGGCGAAGGTAATTGAGAGTATTGGTGTGGTGGGTAAATCAGTGAAGTATACGGACATGTGTGCGGGGAAGAGTCCTGCAGAAGTGGCGCATAACTTTATGGCGATGTTGCACTTGGTGAATAATCACAACATTGAATTGTCGGGGATTCAAAGAGGTAAGCTTTCGAATGATACGTTAGAGATTAAGTTGGTGTCAACGCATCAACACCATGAGCATTTGGACGAGTATAATGCGCCGTCGAAAGAGGAGTATCAGACCAAGATGCTTTCTGTGGAAAATGCTTTGAAGGAAAGACAAAATGTGTCGAATAAGAAGGGAAAAGTCGCTAAATATGCAGATTATTATTAAAAAGAAATTTTACTTTCTACATATTTATTTTTATAAGTGTTAAAGATGAAAATAATATGGTTAAATTGAAATTTCGATTGAAATGTACAAATGAAAAATGTATAAAAATTGTACATAGATATGTGAATTTTGAAACTCTCTTCTACATAGAAAATACTTCGGTTTCACGATAAAAAGGTACAAATTTACCAGTGTATACATGTAAATATATAATATATAGTTTTATATCAGAGGTTAACAAGGATTGATCTTCTCTCATAGATAAGAATTTAATGCAGTACGAACTTATGACTTTTTAAGATAGTGAGTTGCATCTTACACAATTAAAACATTTTCATTGAACTCATAATTATACTGCCGTTGTATTTATTTCGCATTATAAATTATATTATTCTTTATAATATTATAGTTGTAAAATGCTATCATGAGAGATTTGTGAAAAATCAAGGAATATGGGAGAAATAGAAATTGTGTTAGATATTTTTATATATTCGTCTCCTGAATGTTTAAAATCTATCGTTTGTTTTTGTGCACACGGGCAATTGTAGAATTGTGTAGAAATTTTATAAATTCTATGTTCAAAAATACTTACAGTATTAGATGCATCCATTTGTAAATTGTTAATTTGTTTGGAATAAAAAATCTAAATTTCTCTATTTGGAAAAAAATATGAACCACATTAATTTTCTTTAGAAATTGTAAGGAATTATTGAATAACCACAAATTGAAATTTTATTTTAAAATTATTTGTGGATACGACGAAAACTATTTGTCCTAGGTTTCGATTCCCGCGAGCCATTCTGCAATATGAATGGTAAAATCGAACGAAAGAAGTGGGTCTACGATAAAAAGTCGCGATGTGGATCTTTCACAGATAGTTTTGGTAACGTAAGACCCTCTCTTTCATGGCGCTTCAGCACAGCTTGAGTCTTAGTTGTCAATGTTAATTTCGAGTCTCTTTTCTGAGTCGCTGATTTCAGTGCTGTGTATGCTTCCTCCGTGATTTGTTCTGCCCATTATATTGATATCATCTGCATAGGATGCGAATTGTAATGACTTGTTTATCAGAGAGTTGTCTGTCCCTATTCCTTATTATATGTTCCATGTGTGATATAGGACCCTACACAGACTAAACCACGTAGCAGTAAAAAATGTGGAACTAAAATGCGAAAATTAAATTTATTTCTAAAATATTTTCTAATCTACATATAGAATTCCTATTTTTGTTGATTCTCCAATAAATGTAATTTGTTTTGGTATACCCATTTTCGCCGAAAGGTAAGGCTCATTGGGTAACGTGCCAATGATCGAGTTTTATGAAAACGAGTTTTAAAATGTACAATTTTTTTCATATATCTTATAACACCAGGGTTATAAATTATCCTATTCTATTCAGTGTGAAATTTGCTCTTGCAAGGATTAGTGCTAAGTTTAATTCCGAATCGACTGATATATGATTTGTGAACATGATACCAAAACATAAGTAAAAGTGAAATCTTTAGCAAGAGATATTTCTGACAGAGTGACGTTATTATTCACAACTTTTATCAGTTATAATATCAATTCTACATAACTAAAAGAGAATCTATAACAGGAGTTTGAAAGTAATTTCATACAAATCAAGTGGTGCGTGATTTATAATCCTAGGATTATGAAAATTTTTAAGAAATGTCAATTACTATTCGAAAAATTGATGGATGCTCAGTACCCCTTTCGATTTTCATGGCAAAAATTGTTTGGGAACTATAAGGACCTTTTAAAAGGAAGAGCAGGAAAAGTATAAAAATGTGTAATTCCATTGGTAAATTAAGAAATATTGTATTTTTTAAATTCCAACCACTAAAATTAGCAATAATATGTACGTGGTTTGCGAACTGAGAAACGGCTCATTCCAGTGCGAAGGATACGTTTCGGCAGCGGGAACTTGATCCTCGAATCGTGGAATTGTTTCACATGGGGTCTTCTGCAGTCACCAGCCTTTACCTTCTCTACTTTAATGATCTACAATAAAAGAAACAGACAAAATTAATATATTTTATATTGCAGTACCATGATTATCGTAAATTCTCATTTATCACGACTAATTAAGAACTAAAACCCTCAGTATGAAAGGAGAGATTCAATTGGGGTGTCAAAATTTCCGGAAGTATTTATAGCTATTGATGTGATTTTTATAATTCCTACTTGGGTAATGCAACCTTTAGTTTTCGCCTGGACTTATTTCGTTGTACGATTGCTTTGCTGATTTTTGATGGAACTTTTGGGTTTCAACGCTTGTGTGTTTCCAGAACTTCAAGCACTCAATGATGTATCGATATAATGTCCACTAAAGTATTGTTCGATTTACGTTAAAGAAACAGACATTTGCCTTCTACGTTTGTTGAATGGAATGAAAGTATTGAAACATAAACCTCCGTATTTCCGATAATTATAGACCCATGGAATCGTTAACTATCAACTTGAAATGTCGATAATTATTAAATTTAAGAGAATCGATAATTATTGAACCGAAGTTTCCTTACTTTTCGACACCCCTACACTGGATATTCCTGACAATGGAATATAATAGCATCAATTTTATTATAAAATAGACGATGATGAAAACCAGTCTACACTGGGCTAATTAACGACAATTCACACAAATAAACTTAAGAAAAAACTCACCTGAATAGAGTGAGCACGGGCACGATGACGAGCACCCATATCCCTGTAGCACTGTGTAACAGCTCCGGAGACGCTCATATCACGGTACTCTCTGTACATGTTGTGGGTACCCGAACGCGAGTCGTAACGCAGCCAAATGCCGAAATTTTTAATCACAACCGGCGTCTTCTCGTGGATGGGCTTCACGTTGACGATCTCACCGGTCGTCTTCTTGAACTTACGCAGCTGGCGCAAGAAGTACCAGAAGCGCGACTTGGCCACGATCTGGTCGGGCGCAAAAATGCGCATTTTGTACAAAGGAGTCTTCTTCTCCTTCTCGGTCGGCAACTTGCGCCCGATGACTTCGAACTCCTTCAACTACAACAGAGAAACAAGGAATTAGTACTTACGTTCCATCAAAGACGCCATGATTTGTGTTGGTTTTTTGGTTAGAATGTCAACACGTGTAACAAGCAGCCAAATTTTATAGTAATTTCCAACGAATTCACAATTTCACTGATTATTTCGATACAACTCATTGAGATTGGTCAATCAATGTTGACTTTCACTTAGAAATAGGGCATTTTAATAGTTTATATTGTAAAAATTTGAAGAAACGCACCTCTCCCTTTGCTTTCATGGCTGCGGTCTTGTTAGAAAAGGAACCGGAAAATGAATGTTCGCCATGAGCTAAAATCTCGGTTATGGCAGCAGCGCCATCTACAACTACTTGGCACCATATTCAAAATTATATTTCTTTTGCTGATTTGTTATCCTAATTTGCAGCATTTACGATAAAAAAACTTTGATAAACATTGAGATAAACAATTAGTTCGTGTCCATATCATAAATATTTTAAACTATTGAGAACCAATGAATTTAAAACAAAATTTTGATTTAGTGCATAAAGGTAGGTCTAGTAAGAGATAACTAAATTAAAACAGATATAATTTTGATGTATTATATTCGATTCATAATTAATTCAAACGAATCAAATATGGCTTGACTTTGCTGATACTTGCCATGTTTTCCAAATACTATCAAGGTTACTATAGATCCATGTATGTGTACATCAGTGGTAGTAATCGATGACGTAGAAATGATAGTCACATAGTATTTATAGATATAACATAGTATAGATAGTAATCTGTGGCAGCATTCGTAGCAATAAATTCAGACTACGACCAAGATAGGCTATAGTCGGAAATTTTAAATGTGCTTGACCTTGACCCTCGTTCTTATGAGTAGTCTGTCAACTGTCATATTTGGTCCAATTATCCAAATATTGCCAACGATAAATATAGTTATTAGCGGTCCACACATATTAATGTCACTACATTTGAAAAACATGAATGGCCTGAATACAGTATAGCCACGATAG
Source organism: Mimaenictus wilsoni (assembly GCA_027575185.1). NCBI lineage: Eukaryota > Metazoa > Arthropoda > Insecta > Coleoptera > Staphylinidae > Mimaenictus > Mimaenictus wilsoni. The sequence continues at coordinate 52,585 of JAODAC010039789.1, read as the reverse complement.
CCACCTAAGTTACAAAAGTCACCAAATTTCTGCCAATCACTGTCAAAATACGATTTTGGTGCATTTGTCCATCTCATGTTTTCCAATTGCTGTCAAATTTATGCACCGTCCATCTATTTATACGTTTATGTGATTTTCGTGCTTTTCTTTCATTTTCATTTTGATATTTTCAAGTTCATAATATTACTAAGCAACAACTAAAAAAATACAGTTAATTTGAAATTTTATTTCTGCCAAATAATTTTGAACTCGTAGAGATAAGGGAGTAACCGAGATAAAGTCGTAATAGATGTATCAAAATTGTGCAATATCTACATTATGCTAATTGCTAAGGTGGCAATTTGAGGAAGTGATTTGTGAGTAAAGATTTTTCAAAATTGGCGCCTCAACTGGAATGAGGTTAGATCATCGACTCCTACAACAGCTGCTAGTGTATCTTTAGTGCAACGAAAAACAACACGAACTACTTGTGACAGTGAAACTAGTTGTGAAAAGCTGAATAAATAGGTTTCCCATTTACAATTGATAACCACGAGTTTGAAGCGTTTAAACATGGGCGGCAAACAGAAGCAAGCACAACGAGTTAAGAACAATGCTCGAGTAAGTACTAAACATCTTGAGAATTGAAGGAGAACAATTATTGTAAATCCCATGTTTTCTTGTAAATTTAGCCTTCAAACTCCGGCCGAAGTGCCGAATTTCTCGGCACCACGACGACGATTCCACCGTTTAGTTTCAGCACGATGAAGGAATCCGGCTTCACTTCAGCATCCTTTTCACTGGCACCAATTGATGATATTGATGCCAGTGTTGATAGTAATTTCCAACTTGTTCTCAAGAAAATGAATAAGAAAGATGCGACAACCAAGTTGAAGGTAAGAAATTCATAAATGATGAATTACTGAATTTAATAATAATGTTATGTAACTGTAGGCATTGCAAGAATTCACTGAGTTGTTGAAAAATACTAAATCCGAGGCTGTTAAAGCGATTCTTCCATTTTGGCCGAGATTATACTGTGCTTTGGCGACTGACGCTGAGCATCGAGTGCGTGAAGCTACGCATGTGGCTCACAATCAAGTGGTGCTGAAGGCCAAACGTAATCTGGCACCATTTTTAAAACAACTTGCTGGGCCATGGTTTACCTCACAGTATGATACCTACGCCCCTGCATCCTCTGCAGCTAGCCAAGCGTTCAAGGACGCCTTTCCCATCAACAAGCTACAGGAAGCGATCATTTTCTGCCAGGAGGAGATATTAAACTACATCTGTGATAATCTGACCGTGCACACGGCGCAAACACTCAGCAATCCGAAAACGTCAACGGCTGATGAGAGCAAAGCTAAGTATGAACGGGTCTTGATTTCCAGTTTGCAAGGCTACGCGCTATACATTCAGCAAGTACCTGACGAAGGCATTCGGAAGGTCGTGGAGCTAAATCAGAAGATTATTTCGCACAATAAGTTCTGGAAACTGGCTCGACATGATGTGCCACAAATTCGTGCATCGCTCTTTGGGGCTCTAGCTGCGATTTGCCAGAATGCTCGGTTTCTACTCGTTGGTTTGGAGGGGAATGTTGTGAAGGCTGTGTTTGGCTGTTTGGACGAAATTGATCCAACTGTGCAAACTAATCTTTGGGAGGCTGCTTTGTTAACTACAGAAACAATTGAGGTTTGTAATTTTCGTTTTTTCAGGGAATTGGTATCTTTAACGTTTTTTAAAGTTTGTCGAGATATGATATTATTGGGGAAGTTTTGTTAAAATTTAAGTAAAAAAACATGTTTACATGTGCTTGAACAACATATTTTTGCTAAAATAGTGTCTTTAAACCTATCGGGAGATCGATATTTTTAACGTTTCGAAAGTTCTCTGTTAGTATTAGGAATATAAGTGGATATGTGTTTACATGTGTTTAAACGACTAAAATTTGCTAAATACTGTGTTTAACACATCGGGAGATCGGATTAAACACATCTGAAGATCAATAACATTAACAGATCGAAAGTTTGCACGCAATTTCCGATATTTAAGCCCAAGTTTCGCTAAAATATAGGAGACAAACGTGTTTTCGCAAAAAAGTGTGTTTATACACATTGGGAGATCGGTATCGGTAATGTTCCGAAAGTTTTAAAATTTGGGATTCGATAATATCGAGGAAATTTTGTTAAAATATAAGATAAATGTGTATTTAGATACATTTTCCCTAAAAAGTGCTTTTAAACGCATCAGAAAATCGATTTATTCAAACATCAGATTTAGCACATTGAGACATTAGTATATTTAACGTTAGCATGTAATTTATGTCATTATGGGAAAGTTTCTCTAAAATATAAGTGAAAACGGGTTTAGATGTGCTTAACCAACTAATTTTTGCTAAAAAACTATCCCTAAGTAAATACTTGTATCACGTATATAAAAATCTTAATTCGATTTTAGAATTGGTGGAAATATTACAATATTGAAGAAAAATTATTACCAAAACTTTGGAAAGTATTAAGAGAAGCTGGACATGGCAATGCAACAATGATTTATCCAAATCTTTTACCTTTGATTTCACATTTACCAACACAGTTAAATTATGATGAATTTTTCCCAAAGTTCTTCAGTAATATGAAAGTAGGGTAAGTACTTTAATTACTTCATTACACTTTGATAATACGACAGAATCTGTCAAATATTCATTTGTTTCAATGATTTTCTTTGAATTTTCAGCTTAACCCAAACGGGTATAAGATTATCACAATCCCAATCTAAAGCAATTTCCAGTGCATTCATCGAATGTCTCCAGTACACAATCATGCAAAATCACACAAAGACAACGCTTTGCGAACATTTAATCAGGGAACACCTGACTCCTTACATCGATTTGTCGCTTGTCGACGCACGTGCCTCGCATAAAATCCGCTTTACTCAGGTGTCTTCACTCATTCAGTATTGGCACAAGAACAAAGATGGCGAACAACCCAACTATGGAAAGTACATCAATCTTTTCTGGCAAGAGTTGGAGAAGCTGATTTCCATTCGGATTACGGAGTACGCTGCTAGGGAATCACCGCAGGCTGTGAGCAGTCTGGCTGGTCGACAGATTGACCTCCTCGTCTGTCTCAAACATACTGTGAAACCGAAACAGTTTAAGGTGCAATTCACTACCGAAGATGATAGAGATGAGCGCAAAGGTTCCGAGCGTAGGCATTCGCGCACACATGCTAACGTTGATCGTTCTTATTTAGATGCACTTCATCGGCTGGTGCACGACGTGTGCGTGATGTATATCAAGCTTGTTGATTACGACGCCGCGAAGAAGTTGCCCGATCTCATCGAGTACATTGTCGTGCTGGCGCAGGAGTTTGAGTCGGAGGAGCTGATTGCTCATTTGCAGAGCAAATTTTGTGCGAAGGGTGAAAATCTTATGGCGCTTTTTAATCTCATCTTCAATTGGATTAACAATCAGCTCTTGTGTAAAAAATCTGTGGTGGATTTGATCTTTTTATTGTTGAAATATTCATCATTGGAGGGCACAGAGAGTGTTTTACATAGTTTTATTAAGGTAATATTTTTCGTTTAATGTAGATTAAATAATTTACGTTGTTTATGCAATAGACCAGATGTCCTTTTGTCTCACGGGACAATTATAATTTTTACGCATGCGTGAGTTTACTGCCATTATTTTGACGGCTTTACTGAATATCTAATCTCACACCTAGATTAACAGATGGCGTTTATAAATTTAAATATTTCAGTTGCGTTTTTCAACAATTTTTTTATATATCATTTTCTTTCCAGACCGATAATGATGAAGCATTAGGATGGTGTATATCAAGAGCTTTATCATACCCCCATAATACACAGAAAGTTGTGCAAACTTGGTTAGGAAACGAAAAAATCGGCCAATTTTTGATTAAAATCACCACTTATGAAATTGAAGATCGCAGTACACCAGACATGAGCTTATTATTGAAGCAAGCCTTCACAGAATCTAATAATGGAGGTAATTTTACAACAAAACATACAAATTATAACTAATTTTACAAGAAACTATGAATTATAATGTTAACTTCTTTTAGAATTATTTATAAATCAGTCAGCAATCACAGAAGTGTTACACTTACTTAGTGATTGCATGCTACATCCTGAAGACAATACTGTAACAATTGATAACTGCGCAAGTTTGGCAGCGTATATCGCTTCGTCGATTTACACAGAAGAAGTTGAATTGACTCCAGGTTTTAACGACGAACTCTTTCTGGCACTCTTCCGTCTCACGTGTCATATGCAGGGCGAAGAGTATGAATACTTTTCGAAGGATACTCTTTGGGAAGTGAAAACTGCCTGGCAGGATGCATTGATTGTTCTCTCTGCTTGTTCCGACAAGGAATTACTGCAAACGTTGAGCGAGAAATGTGCCTCGATACTTGAAACGTTCATAATGGACGACAAGCCTACGAGATGCATTGAGTCGAATTCGACAACCGAAATTATTACGAACTTCTTGCTTTCAGTTGAGAAGAGCAAACCGTTGATGGTTGGTGATATTGTGCGTTGTTTCTTTGAGCGCGGATTTGTTGCCAGTTGGAGGCAACAAATTTATGCTTTGGTGGAGTGTGGGGATTATTTTCGGGGGAGCGTTTGTATTCAATCACCTAGGACTTTCGACTGTGATAATGTCGATCCGAGAAGTATTTTGAAGTATTTCGCGTGGAAATTGTTGATTATTAAGACTCTTCATACTGAAACTAATGATAATTATGAAGATGATGATGAAGGAGAAGAGAATAATGATGACAAGCAAAGTACAAATAGGATAATAAAACTTCTGGATAAGCCAGAGGAAGTTTTGTTGGAATTATTACTGGATTTTGTGGCATTGGAAAATTTACTCGATAATTTTACGCATGTAAGTAACAGTTTAAATTAATACAAACAACCTTTATTCAGTTTTCCATAAATTTCGAGTGAGACCAGTCAAACGATGACGAACTATCGATATTTGTTCGTTTCGTTAATAAATTTGCTGTTTTTGTTCGAATATTTTGATAATTTAATTTATTTCACTGTAGCTTGAATTTTATCAAGAATTACGTGGCATGCACCATACTTTCACAACAAAGTTTCACGAACTCTTCAAGTTGGAGCCGGCGATGAAGAATTCGTTTGAAAGTACACTTAAGTCATGTCTGTCGACATCTCAACACAAGTATACCGCCTCTGCGTATACCTATTTTGTACAAATGAATGAAATGGATGCACCTGCAGCGTTTAAAATGCTAACTAGTGCTGCAGATGATCCTGGAAGAATACATTTAACACAGTCATTTAGCAGAAAACAAGAGCTTACCTTCGATGACACAAACCAAAAAGTCTCAACGCTTGAGGCAGTTGTTCGGTTACGTTGTCTTGTACATTCCGACGAGATTGATGTTCAGATTGCCGAGGTTTTCGGTAAAATCGAGCAAATCAAGTTTGTGGCACATTTTGACAATTGGGATGAAATACAGATGATTGTTGAGATTGCAAGGATGTGTACGGAAATGTTGCGAGCGAATAAAGCAACATGCCTCTCCCGTCGCCAATGGGATTTCATTGTGGTCAGTCTGGCTACGTGGAGTTCGAAATTGACGCATGCCAAAAGTAATTATACCAAAACTCAGGTAAAGGTTTTTGATTTTAAAGTTTTCTGGAGATTCTTAAGTCTATTTTCAGGTGGCGTCGTTTATTTCAGCAATATCTAACTTATACATAGCTGTAAACAATCAAATTGGTGTTCTGCGAAGAGAGACACCGACATCTCATTATGTAGATGAATGGGAGAATGTTTTCGTCAAAGGAATTTCGAGTGATTTAGTGCGAACGTGGCTGTATTTGGCAGAATCACTTAAAGCGATGGATGCGATTCCGGTTGCTTTACAGCCATTTCTTCAGGCGTTTGGCAATGTTATCAAACATTTCCAAGCGCAGTACATCTTCGATATACGGATTGAAGGCATGCCGAAGTGGTCGAAGCTTTTGAAGCAATCCTGCGCTTTGCTGACGAGTGCTGAACATGCTCTGCAGCTGTGGGGATATCATATGCTCAAGGTTTTGGCGGTTGGATTGATTCAAGTTGATGCTATTGCTGTCGATACGAATACACCTCATGAAAAGGGATTAATTTTCGAACAGTTTAAGGACTTGTTGGTGGAAACACATAATATTGTGTCTACAATGTTGTTAGATTTCAAGTAAGATTTTACATATTTATATCGGGTCACTTATCTCAAACATTTAGAATACACAAATCGTTCATTTCTTAATTTTTAAAATGCTGTATTAGATTGGGAGAAGATAGTTGCCGAGTTGAACCCTTCACCGATGCGTACACTTACACCTTCGGCTACCTCCTCCTCTGGGACGTTCTGCTTCATTTATGCGAGAAATCGTCAATGGAACTTCGCTATCAGTACGCAGACTGGCTGCGAAAAGAAGACCTACTCAACAGCCTACTCGCAAGTATTTTTAAACTAATGCCATTGGAAGTATTCCAGTCCGATTCTGCCAAAGCGACACTGAGTCGATGGTTTATTGAGAAGTCCTCACTTGCATTTGTTGGTAAGTCTTACAATAACGAATCTATGTCTACTCCCTTTTTTCATGTTCGTATTTACAGAGCCAATAACAAGTGAAAAAATTGAACGGTTAAATTGCTCAGTTTATGCTTCCACGTTAGCACAGTTACCCGCCACGGTAAGACAGTGGTGGTCAAATGCCGAGACACGAACTTCGCAGATGGTTGAAAGGGTAACTTCCACGTACATTTCGCCATTGTTGTGCAATCATGAATTGGTTGATGTATCTGAACATGAAAACAAGTTTAGAAATTTAATAGTGAGTAAATTGAAATATTTAGTTTATTTGTAATTTCATAAAATTTCCAAATTTATTTTGTTAGGTCAAGGTTCACTTATCAGTTAGAGAAGTAGTGGCTGTCTACACCGTTGACGAGGCACAGATGGAGTTAATAATTACATTACCACCGAATTATCCTCTGGGTGGACCCGATGTGCAATTAAATCGACAGATTGGAGGACTGCCACATAAACAGTGGTTGATGCAATTGCGTATGTGTCTTTTGCATCAGAATGGACGTATTTGGGATGCACTGTCGATGTGGAACAGCAATTTGGACAAGAAGTTCGATGGGGTGGAGGAATGCTACATTTGTTTCGCCGTTTTACATCCAGGAACGTACCAATTACCCAAATTATCCTGCAAAACATGCAGAAAGAAATTCCACGCCGCCTGTTTGGTATGCATATACAATATTTCTATGACCTTAAATTCATTCCCTATTTTTTCAAATTTCACAGTACAAGTGGTTCAGCACAAGTAATAAGAGTACTTGCCCAATCTGCAGGAACTTGTTCTAACAGGTGGTGGATGCATTATTAGAAATAATTGCTTTAGTTTAGTAATGAAATTATATAAATTGTAAATTGATCTAATTTTAAATGTTGAATTTATTTGACCTTTTCTTTTGTTAAAACATATTATATAGATTTTTAAAGTACAGGATAGTTAAATTGATAAAGTGGACTTTTGTTTATTTTTTACATCAGGAGAGTGTCTAATTTGTCCGTCATGGAATTAAATGAAAAATTTTGTACGTGTAGTACATACATGCAAATAATTTGTGTTAAAGGGATTTTTCCCTGCGCAATTTGTACGACAATGTTTGACTTTAAAAAAATAAGTTGCAATTATTCGGAAAAACATTAACAAGGGGAGGTTCACCTCGTGGTACCTTGGATTCCAATGAAATTTGGTAGACGTGTAGAATGGGCCTAAAAACAATGCCTGTTAAAGAGAGACGACGCACTATCCAGGCATAATCCTTTAAAAGGAGTCTGAAAATATACATTCAGGTGACCGTTCAGACCGTGCGAAATGAAGGGCCGACGGTTCAAGGCTTGTTTTTTTAATTCGATGAATATCTTAAAATTAAAGTAAATGCTTTCACAGAATTTGAGGACCCGCATCCCGTAATTATTGCTAATTGCGTTGCGCATTTCGGATGGAAAGCATTCATCTTCACGTATAGTATATGCCTGATTATTGATTCAGCATTTTGCAATTGAATAAATGATATTTGTGAATTGAAATCATCTACTTTAATTATAAAATATTTGAATCCCGAATTAAAAAAAAGTTTGGATAACAAGCCTCGGACCGTCGACCCTCCTAATTCATTCGAATCCATGGTGCCACGGGATGAGCCCCCCTTGTAAGAAAATGCTGAAACATACTTGATTGCCTTGCTTCACCACTAATAAAAGAAAAAGTAGATTAAAATTAGTATACTTCACGTGTTATTTAATAACAAATAAATGTACAAAATAGGTGGACGAACCATTAATGCGAATGCAATTAGGTTTTACCGAAACGCGAAGTATAATTTTTTTATACGGAATAGGTAAATTGAAAAGTTTATAAAATTTTTCGTGTATTTTCATCGTCTTCATACAAAAAATGTTGTTCACTATCTTTCATTCTTTAAGGAAATAAATATAACAATTTATGAACAGATGGGGCATAACCTTAAATATACTTTATTGAAATATTAGCTTATTGTGAGCCAGTGGAAAGAAGTGCGAGCAAACCAGCTGTTGACCCAACCGACAAAACATAGTTGACGGAGGGCGTAAAGCTACGCAGCAGGTAAAAGCTGGCGAAGATGACAATCGCTACGAAGAGAGCGTTGTTGTAGAAAATCGAAAAGGTGGTCGCTTCGAAATCGGCCACTTCGTTCTTCTGCCAGAGAATACGTTCGTCTTTCTCCTTTTTGCTCATCTTCTTGTCTTCGGCGAGCTTCTTGGTGAGTTCACGTGTGACGGCCTCCTCGCGCTTTACGGCAATCTTATGCTTGAGTAGGAATTTTGTGTTGCGATAGGCCATCGAGATGAGGTACGTGGAGAGGCCGGTGACGGCGATGAAGAGGATGAACGACGAGTACAAGTCGATCATGTGGATGCGCCAAAAGAGCCAGATGGGTACAGCGGAGACTATGAATGCGTTGCCGTAGAAGAGCGCTGAAGACTTGGTGGACACATTGCGGCTGAAGTCCTGCAGCAGGAGCTCTTCCTCCTTCGTAAAACCTTTGTTGGCGGCTGCTTTGGGTGCCATTTCGCTGGTGTTGATGACTGAAAGTCGACGAACTTGTTGATTTTAGAGGTCTTTACGACTTTACAAGCGAGGTTTGCACGTGAAACTCAAGTATACACTTTGTTTCTTACACGATAGGATGGAATGAACTAAATGAAAGTTTGTATGGTTTTCCAACACCACACAAATGAATGTGAATCGGCTGTATTGTTGGATGGTTCGTGGCACGTTTATGTCAACGTGACGACGACGTCAGCTAGCAACTTGGCATAACTTACCATCACGCCCTCTTTTGGACAGTAGTAAAATTGTTTTATTTCAAATAGTCAATATTTTGACATAAATGACATCGAAAAACGATATTTATTAAAATAATCAGGAGGAAAAGAATTCTGGAAAGATATCAGCAGAATTTGTTTTCGTAATTTCTGCAAATTGGTTAAATAACCATCACGCTCCTTTTTGGCAGTAGCAAAAGTTTCAGTATTATTAATATTTCATACCAAATAATAGAATTGTTAGAATTATTTAGTAATAAAAAATATTAATTAAAATAATAACGAGGGAAAGAAATTTATGGAGGAAATGAAATTACGTCGGTAATATGTTGTAAATGATCCTCCAAGTTGACATAAATCCCTTGCCCTCTCATGGGGAATAGTAAAAGTTTTACATGGTACCACAAGATATTCAAATTTACAATACAAACAATCAACAAACATCCAAAATCAAGTTTGTATGCATTGAATTCACATTTTTGTTGTATAGAAATCAAACACCTTCTAATTTCTAAGTCTTTCTCAATATGAGTGATTTAATATCACATACGGTGTTTGCATCCAGACATAAAGTATTTGGTAAGATTTTCTTAATGCTACATGAACGACTACAAACATTACATTTTTGTTCTTAGAAAACCAAGTTCTTGCCAATCTGCCTCTCCAAATGGCACTATATTTAAATGTGATTTTCTTTCCACTTTGGTGCCTTGTTATGTGTGTCTATATTTACAATAATGTAAGTTATAAAATGTATACCTCGATTTAATATTTAAAGCTTATTCTTAAATTTTAGTATTCATGTTATAGTTCGTTCAATAAGTTTATGATTGTTGCGATAATAGTAACAATTTCTGTTGTTGAAATGGGAAGGTTGTATCTTGGATATGAAGGAAATCTATTGAATAAGGTTGTATTTATTTTAAAGAACATAATACATAAAGCACTTGCATAAGAGGGCTGTCACACTGCCGACTGCGGCTCCGTGCTTCTATACCTACCCTTGTCTGACGAATATACTTAAAAGGAGATGAAGCAACTGGAAGAAACCACCTATCTCCTTTTAATATATGAGCCAGACAAAGAAAACCACGAAGCGAAGCGATGCAACGCCGGCAGCCTGACGGACGCCTAACGCGGATAATACCTCGTTAAACGAAAAGTAACTGTTCACGGATTATTCAATATTAATTCTTATTAATATGTTTGTAGATTCCGGAGTTAGCTGGTTTTTGGCTTTTGTCAGTTCTTCTCCAACTGCCTTTATATAGTTTTCTTCTGTTAAATCCTGATTTTAAAATGAATGTGTTGGAATTTCTTGCACAATTCATAATGAGTGCATTTTTATTTGTGCAAATAATTAGTGGATACCATGGATTGAAATATACATCTCATCAGCAATCACTTCACTATCGCATGAAACATCAAACAATCCAAGCACAATTAACAGATACTGAACAACAAATAAATGAATAGCAGGATAATAAAAATAATTATGTCAGCTAAAGGAATAAATTATTGAAGTTATTGCCGAGTAGTTCATGTATTAATATACTTACCTGATTGACCTTGAATGCCGCTTTCTTTCTTTGCGTAATTACAAAAATGGGAAAAAAAATAAATTGAATGAATTATTTCGACGGCTAACTAGAAAAATGATTGTGTAATGTTATTTTTAAAACAAAGGGAACCAGTGAAATTGCAGATGCTAAAGGCTTTGTCGAATTTTAGCGTTAAATTTAAATGTTTATAAGCAAGTTTAGGCTACCACTTATATTATTTATAATATACCGTGGGGTAATAATCAAGTGCCAAAATATAGTAAAAGGAAGAATATATCAATTTTTAATATAGGTCTATTGACTAATGTACAAAGTCCAACGACATTTAATATACAGGTGCCTACTTGAGCTTTTTAACAGTACTTTGTAATTATAGTATAATCTAAAAGATTGCGCTCCAGGATTTAAATTCTATAAAATGTTTTAAGAGGGACAAAAGAAGAAATTGAAGTTTAGTTTTTTAGCTATGCTCATAGTATGTGAGGTAGTAGAGAATATACGTCAATAGCAGTGTCACCTATGTACACGTGTTGTTACAATTGTGTGTGTGTAGCAATGCCATCTGTGCTCACTGATGTTATCACTGCGAGAGTAGCTACAAAACTGTGGATGTTGGCCAGAACCAGATAAATTCAAGACTACATCACACAAGTGTGCTACAATGCAACGATATGTCTATCTGCTTATGGCCATAAGCAGATTTATTTTATAACAATTTTAACGTAATATAGTTGTATTTTTTTTTGTTTGATTTACCGAGCATCGACTGCTATGATCATTAGCTCTATTCAATTCTTGTTCAATGTAATTAGTCATAGGCTAATACTATTGATAAGAAGAATTCACTTTACTATTCACCCCCACCGAGAATCGAACCTGGGACCTCGTGGGCAGTAGTCATCAACCATACCACTACGCCACTTAGCTGGACAGTTGTACATTTGTTATCGCGTTTACGATAATACATGTATATTGAAATGAAGTATGCGTTTTGTTTTTAATCCAAGTATAAAAAATATGGAACAATAGAATACTATATTTATTATCCCCTCTCGATTCTCGGACCATGCCGTTAATTAGCACCACAATCCAAAGAGGGCAAATTTTAAGCCACACATTTATGTGGGTGATTCCTTTCTTAATATAGATTATCTATGCTGCGATCCTCTTGTTCGTATTCAACGATTATACCGCTGTGCCACTTGATCGGCATACACCTGGTCGAAATTTCAGAGATTAAAATGAACACATCTTCATTCTTATAGCTGCAGAGAATAAGATTACATTATTTTTGCTAATGCCTATTTGAAAAGGATGTTAAATAATTGTTTGAAATAAAAAAGATAAAAAGATAGATAAACGGATTTGTACTACATTACTTTGTTATTTAATGTTTCAGATTAATCTATAATTATCAGATCATTCTTACATTTTTGAAATAACTACATAGAATTCACATAATTGGTAACATTCGCAAGTAATTTGCAACAATTATATTATGCATTTCTCAAATATCTAGCAACTACTACAATTTAATTACAATAGACAGTAATTGGTATAAAATATAAAAATTGCCCTAATACCAGTAATAATTTATCGTTATACATCTACATACACGTTACACTGATGTTCATTTGAAAATTTCCACGCACTGTTCATCATACAATTATGTAAATGAATATCATACACTCCGAATCACACGTAGTCCATTGTTTTCAATAGCGCACTGTAAGTACGTTTTCATGTTCGCATTAATAATTTCACGCACTCGTTTTATAATTATATACACAGAAGAATATGAGTTAAGGATTAAGTTCTCTGTCGGCAACGTTGATATCATTCAGCAAAGGAAGTTTCTGAATAAAAAAATCATTATTTTAGTTTATTGAATTTCATATTATTAGATGTTCGATGAAAACAAAAACATACCTTGCCTCCTAGAGTAAACATCATTGTTCTGCAGGAAGCAAGTTGAGCAATTATATTATCCATTTTGTTAGTGAGCAGTGAGCTTAGCAAATTGTGTAGGATCCTGGTCAGACGGTCGTCAGGATGTCTCTAAGTCCTAACAATCTTATGCTACTAGTGCGCTGAGTTGTTCTCCGGATATTCTTCGTACTCATCATCGGCGTCGTCATAGTTCTCATCGTTGCCACCGGCTTCATCGATGGGGTCTTCCACTTCAAAGTCGTCCTTGTTATGATTATGATAGCTTGGCGGCGACGGCGGCAGCAAATCCTGTTAGTAACACGTTAGGTTGCCAAGTGTTAGTCACAAGAATCTCGTTAAAATGGCAAACATCAAACGAAACGAACGGAAGAAGAAGGAAAGAACCTACCTTGGGCGGTCTCCATCCACAACCCGGAAGTGGAAGGCCATCTGCCCCCAGTGGGCACGGAGCGTCTAAACCAGGAACACCCTGATCGCCTTTATCTCCTCGATCACCCTTTCGTCCACGCTTTCCAATTGGACCCTGGCCGAACAGACACGATTAATTAATGTTAATCACTTTGAATAAGAGTTAATAAATATTAATGACTTGAAAATGAATTGATCATACTTACAGCATCGCCCTTGTAGCCCTTGTCACCTTTGGGACCCTACAACAAACGGTTAAGCACGTAATGAGACGAATAAAGCGCGAGAAGATTATAATGACGATTAAGCACAAAGAGGAGGCACGCTCAGTAAAGAACGTGAAGAGAGCAATTCAACGTCGAGTTAATTTCACACTCAACATTGATTAGAATTATAATGGAAGGAATATTTCGGTGGATGACTTCAAATATGAGTTGGAGTAGGCCTGAAGGAATAAATTAATGAAGGTGTCGACGTTAATGAAGCGCACGAAATGCCGAACGCTTTTCCGCGTCGGTAGCGCTCTGGTAACGCTGTTTGGTAACGCTTTCCTCGTAAGTTAATAGTACGAATGGGAGAGATGCGGGTCGCTTTAATTAGTGTCGTTAGTTGTACCTCTTGTCCTGGTATGCCGTCTGTGCCCTAAAATTTATAGAGACAAGTATAAATTCATTGTGTTAATTACGCCCAAACAACGCGCAATTCGAATTGTTACTGGCTGCGAAACTTGCGTTTGCTTGCTTGTTTAAATAAATGGCAATTTGTTTCTGTTTGCTTGCGCATAATTTGACCTTTTCTACAAGAATCGTATTCGGTACGTAACAGCTACGAGCAAATGGAACTGAAAATAAAAAATCAGAGAAGAAAACTCACTGGAAGTCCTGGATCGCCACGCTCTCCTTTGCTTCCCGGCTCGCCTTGGGCTCCCTGGAAATCCCCCAAAGAGTTGCCACACACGAAAACAGAAGACACACAAAAAACGGCATGAAACACGAACATAAACCAGCAAACACACATAAAGCAAATAAATCACACAACGTGTTAATCTTTTGTTAATTGTCCTCTGGAAATGTGAATGCAAGCGGAATCCAATAAACTTACTTTCATGCCGTCTAAACCGGGTGGGCCCTGTGGAAAACAAAACAAAGTCACGTATAAACCATAAAGTTATACGAGGATATATGACCGGTGTGCATTTGTGCGAAATGTTATAAACTAATTGTGTGCATTATGTGCATCAGGTGCATATATGTTGATTATAGTGTGCTTCAATATATACTTTATGAAAAACCACAGTGTGTTGAATAGATGATGTAATTATTGTGTATAACAAAATTCGAAATAGCGTGCTTTTATAATTAAAAACAAATGCATTCATGCAGAACTGCAAGCAATCGAAAACGAATCATGGAAACAAAGCAGCTGTCCGATCATTTTGAACGGTTGTCATTCAAGGCTCGAGACACATTTCCAAAAAATCACTGAAAAAAAAGGCACACAAAAAAAAACAACTAAAAATTGCACCCTGAACAAAAGAGCGCAACGACCAGGCTTAATAGTCATAGTAAACAACACAGTATTATTTGTTCAGTTTGTAATTTTTATACAGCACATGCACAAACATTAATTCTTTCGTACATGTTTAAATTGGTACATCAAAGCTTAAACGTCATTTATCATCTCGTTATCATCCGCCTGGGATCTGCTCACCTCTGCATTGTACATCTTCAAGTTTACATCGTCGTGAATCGTAACTTGTATAATTCAAAGTCATCATTATCATCATTATCAGTTATGGTCATCATTGTTTACAATCACGCAATTATCATCCAATTAACTCGGTATGCCTTTGGCCGTAATACTTTCGATGTCTTACAATCGGCGCAATCTTATTTATTACATGCAAATATAATATATATATTACAATTATTGTATTCTTGGCATTTTATATGTTAATTCGTTCTGGTTATGAATCATCTGTCCTCCTCCTATCATCGTCTGCATCGCATTTCTCGCGCATCCGTTAGCATATTCTTTACATGATATATTTGTACAGCTTTTAATTTAAAAGAGTTAAAACTATCATTACTGGATGTATAAATCAGTCATAATTTAATTACAAGTAGTTACCCAACGTAACTCGTGATTTTCAGGGGTAAATTTAGTTTTAACGTTTAATTGAAATTCGTACGCAAATTGAGTCAATAAATGATTTTCCAGTAATATATCCATATAAATATGAAACACCTAAACTAAAATATTCAACATTGATCTTTTTTCTCGTATAATTATATATTACAATTATCATCCCCCGCTATTTCCCATTAAGAGTAGAATCTAATCAACGTGTAATTTTCTGGTGTTGCTCCGACAACGATATCATACCCTTATGAATATAAACTTACGTTAGTTATGGTTTTTATACAATCCTTACGGTAATATAAATTAATTAATTTTAGATTATCATTACCAGTATGGTGTTATTACAATTAAGTCAGTAATTTTTCTTTAAATATATTTTATAATAAATAGATAATTGGCAAATATGTTGCTCCATTTTCTGTTTTTTTTCTTCATTTTTTTAAATATCAAAATCGTGATCGAAAATGCCATGTCCGTTATATAATTACTATATCATCTAATCGTTTCTTGTATTTTTTACTTACGTGTGCCTAGATTAATGATCTAGTACTCCATTTTTTTTTGGCAAGAATCGAAGTATATACTGATATCTGTTTGAAATGGGCGTACGTGTTTGATTGGCACTTGGCACCAGAACATTTATCAAAATGTATCTTTGAAAATTGAACAGTTTTAAGTACTATTTTGTATTTTGTAGATCCGGAAATGGTTAATAGTTGTTAGTGATTTTTAGTAAACATTGTGGGCTGTGTTCATCCATATAAATATTGATAATATCACTTATTTATACAATTTAGAATATCATTTTTCTCTCTTCTAACTTGTTTAAGTTGACAATGTGCTATGATTGATGGCATCTGTGATGGCAATTCGCGTACATTTCTTCGCTTTCTCTTTGACGCGAATTTATTACATTCTGTTAACATTAAGGACGGTACAGACATTGAACGGTTGATAACTTTGATTCGAACTGCTGCATCAAAGATGCATCATCGGCATCATCATTCTCTAGGTAATTTTTGTTTCGTCGGTGTCTCTCCCAGCAGGTGCGGGGGCGGCTGTTCTCCTTAATTATTTATGCGTCGTTTATGCGTCGAGTTTAAGTCTCGTTGTTCACCCGCGTCGCGTCGATCACCACTCCTCCTTAAACCCATGCGTGAGTATATCGTGTGCAAATATTTCGCATATCAAACTTAGATCATAATCAACAATCAACGCTTCCATGATACGTGCTGCGCATCGCCGGTTAAACGTAACAATCCAATGCTTATCCATATATGTCTTCACATTATTAATTAACTTATCCAACAACAGAAATTAATTGTCAATCCAACAACTTCCAACGAAATGAACGGCCTTTCTCAGTTACCTTCATAGACATGTGACGATTTAAATTCGCAAGTAATTCGATTAAGTGATTAAACAATGTACAATTTCGTTATTATTGTTAGTGGGTTAGAATTTAAATTAGAAGTTAAACATTCAACCGCTAAAAACGTTGTTCACGTGTTGTTAGTTCAACGCCGTCGCATTAGTTAAGTCGCATTCAAGTTCCCATTATACGGTTCGGTTGAACGGCTGGTTAAATCACTGCATTGTTCGGTTAACTCGGTTTGTGGTCGCATTCGGTATTATGCTCTCGCTTGTATTTACGTCATTTCTTTATATTTATTGATTAGAACTGCAATACGTTAAATTTGTGTCTAGAGATAGTGCGATTTTCTTACCGTTGGACCTGGCTTGCCAAAATCGCCTGGTCGCCCGCTCTCACCGCGCAAACCCATTGGACCCTAATACAATACGAACCAATGTAAATTCTGCAAGTATACATGGCGAAATGGTCATAAAACGGCATATTTTCAATGTTAATGGAATGCTTTCTGATCAGAAACATGAACCGTGATGGAACCCATAGACAGAAACATTTTCTAGTTACAGAACAAGTATTTGCTAACAGTCCCACAGCGGATTAAGGATACTAGTAAATGACTAGACTTGTTACTGGCCCCTATAAATAATTCAAGTTATAGGTATTCATAGCTAATACCGGAAACGAAACTTCACCTTATTTGGAGGAAAACAAAACAAACAACAACCAAAACAGGTGTTTGGGAGGTGTTCCCAAGGATAAAATGTGCAAAAATCAATTCCATTAGCATTGAAAACTTTTCTTCCACTTCAATTATTCGTAATCTCACGTTTTTCTAAGTAAAGTTCTATTAAGAAATGTTAAATTCCCTTTTTGATGAACTTACCGGTAACCCCATAGGTCCAGGATCTCCTCTAATCCCTTTCTCGCCCTAAATAACGAATAAAATATCACATCATGAATGTTTCCAACGTTGGATAAACTTACTGGTTCGCCTTTAAGACCGTCCATACCCCTATCTCCTTTAATACCTGGTGGTCCCTGTAAACCAGGTATTCCTGCAGGTCCCGGTGGTCCTGGAGGTCCAACAATCTGTAAATTTAAATTAAATCATTTCTCCGTATTCTGTAATGATTCAATTGGTTGGAATCATTTGTGATACACTTCATCAAATCTTACCATTTCACCACCACCACCGCCAATTTCTCCGGTGCCGTCTCCCTGAAACAGTTGGAGAAATATAAAAAAAGTTTTTTGTTCCACCTTTGTTTACGCTGATTTCTTAACGTAAACGATAATACATTATCAAAAAACTCTAGAACAAAACTCAAAACACAAGTAGTATTAGGATGCGGTGCACTATGTTTGGCAAGAACGTGATTGATTAGATCATCTCGTAGTAAAAGACGTTTTCGAAAGAATTGATCATTACCTGTCGCCTCCTGAGCTTTTTGTATTTCTGCTCGACGATGTTTGTTGTCCAAGAACAGAGCAAAAATGAAACAAGAAAGAATGCAAGTATTAGCAACATTCCTCATTCGTCAAGTCGTCGGTGAAAAGCATTTTGAAAAATGTGAATAGATATTTTATAGTATGGAGGGAGGATAATAAGTAAGTCAAAAGGCGATAGTACATTTACCGATTCCCCCTTCTCGCCTTTCTCGCCTTTTTGGCCAGGATAACCTGGAGGGCCTGGAAGGCCTGGAGGACCCATAAGACCCGGTGGGCCAATGTCGCCGTAGTCGCCCTTTTCACCTTTAGGACCAAGCAGACCCTGAAACGAATATCACACATACTGCAGTAATGTTCCCCTCACATAGGTCGTCTTGGCATTCACATTGATAAAAACCCAATTAGTCACTAAGCTGAATAGCTCAATCTCCCAAGCAGATTAAGTAACCCCAGCTTAGAATTCACGATTCGTGTGTAACTTGTGCGAGATTTTTGTCTGCTCCGTAGAAAACGCAAAGACTCGGAAGAAATTACCCTTCCCGAGAACAAAGGAAACAGATGTCCTGATAGTGCCAGTCGCACACGATTACCTCAGACAAAGGAGCCGCGTATAAAGAGTATTTCCCGTCAGAGAGTCAGCAAAGAAACAAAAAATCACAAAAGCCAAGAAACAAAGAGTAGAAAAATTGCGGCTCTCGCTCCGAAATAGTCAGATCCAGATTACTTACTACAACTTATCCCTTAATCTAGACACACAACAGATTTATGGCTTAAATTATCTTATCCGGGATTAGTAGGAAAACGACCACTTAGTGTTAACTATAATCAAGACTCTGAGAAAAGTACAAATCAACTTGTGGCCAAAAATATAAGTAAATCTTCTCTTAAACTTACCGGAAGTCCGGGCGGTCCTTGAGGGCCAGCCTCTCCATTCAAACCATTCTCACCAGCAGGTCCCGCAAGCCCAGATTCGCCCTTCGGACCTAAAATCAAGAAAAACCTAGATTAACTCACTGAGCCTGCGATAAGTCCACCTCCTTTATGGGCATTGCATCGGAAAGTTTGATAAAAATAAAGCCGTTCCAAGTGTATGCGAAGTATATGCGGCTGCAAAGAAGTACTGAAACGAAGAGAGGGTACAAGCAAAAGGCGTGGGGGTGGTGGTGTCGAGTGGTTCAAGTAGCAAGGCTCATCACCTGGTTCACCTGGATAGCCGTCCAGACCCGGCTCGCCCTGCACGCCCGGCAGTCCTGGAAGACCTCGTGCTGCTTCACGTCCGTCGAAACCTTTCAGCCCCTGTTTTCGGCCAATTCACCACCATAACAACAACAATGATACAAACACGTTTTGCGCTTCATGGTTCGTTTTAAACTTAATACACTACGTCTGGTTGTGAACCAGAACCGTCATAAAATCAAATCATACACCTCCGAAATTAATTTTCCAACAAATTTCCTTTTAATATCTTACTTTAGTTGACCCACGCATATTAAAACACAATAAACAATGCGCAAGTAATAAAGCATAATTAATAAATTTTAATAAATTATAATTAATTATAATGAAGTGTTTGTGCCAGTGCCTGAGCTTTTCGTTCCGTGAGTTTGTGCGTTTTTACAAAATTTGCATCGTCAGCTTTATAGAATGATTTTTGAAACAATACCTGTTAATTACTCAAATGTTTAGCCAATTATGCCAAGCATTCATAATTTTGACTGCTGAACTTTGATGAATTAATGTTAAAAATACCAGCAAAATTAAATTCCACTCAAATAATGATGAATATTATCAATGCGATGACCCAATTATTCATGTAAAAGCTCTCATCTCAGAATTAGGTCATTACCGTGATGTTAATAACGATTATTAATTCTGATTGTATACAATGCACTTAGTAATAAACAAATCAGTTGTTAAATCCATGCTAAATCATGCAAATATGCAAAGCTAATGTTAGAAACATGAAGCCAAGTTTGTATAATTGCGCTATGCACGATTTTGTGGTCTTTGTAACTATTGTTTGCCGTCTTTTTGGTTCTTGTGGGTGAAAAGTGATACTTTACCCGCTTTCCGCGCCTTCCGCGCGTGCCCTTATCCCCTGGCAAGCCCGGCGGGCCGACTGGTCCCGGTTCACCCTTATCACCTTTAGTTTATACAAATCATACAAAAATAAAACTTAACACAACACAAAACGGGGAGTGCGACTACAAACAAATGCTAAATATGCAGCAAGTTCATAGAGGTGTTTGTACCTGGTGGTCCTGGCGGTCCCGGTGGTCCTTCAACGATGCCCGTTGGGAACTGGTCGCCAGTGAGTGTTGTTGTGAAGCCACGATCGCCCTTATCACCTCGATCGCCCTATAAACAAATATTACCGCATTTAATATTAGTCTGATTTAGGTGCTATTTGCAAATACATCCCCCAAGATTAATCTAGTTATATAGATTATTACATTCTGTAACTCCCGAAAATGTAAGTATCGGCCATGTTTGCGTTTAATCTCATAATTTAAACGAAGCATCGTTGAATGTGTATTCGTGATGGCTTTATGGAGAAAACGCTGTTAATCACACAAAATGCTACAATAGAAGGGCGTCACCAAAGCAGATTCGTCAACATGTCAACAGGCTGCGATTGGAAATTGCACAAATATATGAGTACACGCGCTGTATTTGACAAGTAAGCAAATATTTGCGGATACTTGTCATGTGCATTGGGAGACCATGTTGATGAGTGTTGACAATACGCTCGCCAGAATGCAAGAACAAGTTACACACTTGCTTAAATTGCTGCCACATGTATTAATTGCAAGAAATTTTCTCAAACAAGAATGATAGAAACATTATATCGACTAACTCAGCCGCATTTTAGTACGTTAGCCTTGTACATATTTAGTTTGAAGGCCTTGGTCCAGTTAGAAACCACAAATTTGTTATGCTTTTAGGCGACGACAAAACAACCACCAGCAACCACGAAATGTTAAAGTCTTTTAGATAGTGAAAGTGGCGTATTGAATTTCAGACTTACACGTTCACCCTTGGAACCGTTCCGACCTGGAATACCCTAATTGATCGAGAGCAAAGTATTGTAAAAATTTGACGTTCATTGTTTTATAATATTTGATTAATAACATACTGGCAGACCCATATGTCCTGGTAATCCTTGATAACCTGGAAAACCCATTTGACCTCGATCGCCCTAATCATTCCAAACGAGTTTCAGTATCATGGTATAGCATTTTCTGAATTTTATAGGTAGATAGTTTAAAATAGCGTCTTACCTTAGGACCCATCATACCGTCAATACCCGGTGGTCCGGGTGGCCCCACTGGACCAGCGTCACCGCGTTCGCCAATTGGTCCAACATCCCCTGGTGGTCCTTGTCGGCCGTCATGACCCGGAAGGCCCTCAGGACCCGGTGGTCCCGGAGGACCAGGAGGTCCTGGTTCACCTGGCTCACCCTTTAAATATGTTCAATTAGCACAATGTACAAAATTCAGGTCTATCAATATACCATAACTACACCATTTTCAACTCAAGAACTACTCATGCAATTTAAACATCGGTATGTACACTGAAAGACTAAATAAAGCGGAAAGAGTGTGCTAGAAATGGCCAGTTTTGATTAGTATTCGTACAAGGACATTACAAGACTTTACAAAGCACTCAAAGTAAATCTTTACAGTGTTTTCAAAGCGCAGGTCGGCATCAGACGGATGCTTCTTAGACGTGTACAATACAAGTAACTTTAATATGTTGAAAGAAAGTGCAATATTTGAGAGATTAGTTGTCTGTCTGCATACATCTGAGAAGAAAAGTTGCGACTCACTTTCAACAGGACGATTTGTTCCGGTGTTATGTTTAGGCCTCTTTCTTGCAAACCCTAAAAATAATAACATCAATGACTACTTGCCAGAATACACTACATACTCATTCGAACATTTAAGAGAAACAAAAATGATTGTATAAACACAATATAATAGAAACGTTGAGAGATTGGTTGAATGGTTGCATATATAACATCAACTTGAAGCTAATAGATGCAACAGGTACGAGGGAGTGAACCAAAAAGGACAAGAAAAAAACTAACCACAAAGTAGTAACCAAATCAATAGATTTACATCTAATTAGAAAATCGACAAGCAAAACATAATATTGGCAAAAAATTGTGACTAGTCCCACATAACCAAATGTATCGTATCCATGCCTAAAACTAGGTCTGAGGTGAAATTGTAGGTTGCTGAGTCAGAAACTAAGAAATCACCTTTACAGCGACGATTTCGGCGTATCCGAGCGTGCCACCACGAAGTGTCGTCACTGAGCGTTTTAAACCCTGTAAGAAGATGATTTGAACAACTTATTTGGACCCCACGAGGAAGCGAAAGTGTGTAGAGCAATCACGCACCCAAAAAGGACAAATACAAACAAACAAATCAGGAAGAGTAACAAAACTCATGACATTCTAGATCTATAGGACCCTAAATAAGTTAAGATTAGAATATTGATTGTTATAAATGTAAAAAGTGTCAGTAAAGATGAATTATTGAAGTAGGTTAAGATATAAGATATGTCTTCCGGGTATACCGAACAAGAATATTGATTTACGATGACCAGATGATTTATGGGGCATTATTTTAGTGTACATGTCAGACAAATAAAGTAACAAGTTGACCAAAGTTCAATAAGATGACTTCCAAAAATTACAGTTTTTAATGCCATGATACACTTTACTTTGTTGATGAATACATCAAATTTTACATGTGCAATGAAGATAGAACGTTGATAGAACATTCGATAAGCACTCCACACACACAAGTACTACGCAAATACCTCAAATATCACCAAACAACAAATGAACCATTAAAAAAGAACGTATAAATCAACAAGACAACTAAGACAGGTCTCGGTGTGATTTATAGTAACCGTGGTGTCATTGAAAAATACTTGATGAAGACACATTCAAGAAACAGGAAACAACAAAAGGATAAGATAAAACCGTTCAGGCAGTTTGCTTAGTGGTTACTTACCCTCCCAGACTGCGTGATTACCGCATACCGCAAAAAGTGAAAAATAAAGATGTGGAAAAACAAGTTTCAAATTAGTGTTCCGTAAAATTAATCAACTTCAACCTTTATCATTAACATGGACTATAAACTACGCTTTAAACATGACTGAAACACAATTATACATTGCTTAATTTGTGCGTATCTAATGAGTGTCTTTTTTTGTTACTTTCAAAATTTCGAATTTTGAAGATTACTTACTTTTACAGCTGAAAATACATCGAAGCCAGGATTGCCAGAGTCGCCCTTTGATCCTTTATCTCCTTGTTTACCCTGAAAACGCGTGGGTTTTGTTTAGTACATTGATTTATAAAAATAAACGAAGAAATTATAAAAATCAAAACCTACCGCGTCTCCTTTAGGTCCATCTAAACCAATGGGCCCCTGAAGTAAACACACATTTGTTACAATTTACAATAAAATCTACGATAATTCATATATAAATATTTAATGTTAATTGTGAAATTATAAGCACTGCAATGTTATTAGTTGGTTTAAAGCATTCAGAATGTAGCAGGAAATAGATCTGTACCATTATATTAGAATTGCAGTAAATCCATTACTTCGTTATTGTTATTTGCTCGTTGATATACCTATATCCACTGAAATATAGCGTATTTGATTAATTCCCGAGCGTTAATTTTTATGAGTTATTTTGTAAATTGTAATAGCACCGCCACTAGGTAAATAACAATCATTCAACGCAAATATCGCCCTCTGTTCATTTAGTTGTATTAGATCACAAATTAATTAACGAACAATATGTACATGGTATATTGGTGGTTAGTCAAAACAAAACGTTTAATTGGTTTAGTGCGTTCACCGGGTTCACCCAACAATAATTTAGTCCCAAAATTTTTAGTTCAACGTCTATATAAAAATAAAATGTGAGCACAAACCGGAAATCCCGGATATCCGCGCTTTCCCG
Source organism: Mimaenictus wilsoni (assembly GCA_027575185.1). Classification (NCBI taxonomy): domain Eukaryota; kingdom Metazoa; phylum Arthropoda; class Insecta; order Coleoptera; family Staphylinidae; genus Mimaenictus; species Mimaenictus wilsoni. Next base: position 28,298 of record JAODAC010039789.1, on the reverse strand, counting down.
TCGCCCCCTGCAACAGACAACGGAACAATCTAATTTTTCCATTAATATTTCCTTCGTGCGCGCAATTGGATGCGTCCATTTTTCCGGTGTCGCCACCGATGCCGAGCGGCACAAACGTAAATTTTCCCAACTTATCAAAAACTTTGCCGCGTTGTTTTTTGTGCGTATTCGCGCGCCAAACGTTCGTTCTTCGCCATTTATCTTGCGTCCAGAGCCATCTATTTGCACGCCGTAAATATATTTCCATTTAATTTCGCTTAATTTTCCATTTACATGCCTTTATTCCTCGCTTCAGACAAATTAAATTCGAATTTAGAAAGATTTGCTTGTCGTTTGAACGCGGAATATCGGGATTTGAGTGTCCCAGACGCAAAACTTGTTAGGTTTACGTTTTACACGATTTTTGCTATTAAACTATACAAATCTACATTCTAATTAATATTTAATACGGTTAGAGATTGTAATTATTTAGTTGTTTAACTCAATTATTATAGGCGAGAGAGCTTTTTAGTATTACACGATGTGAGGCTATGAGTTGTTCTTACCATGTAGCCCATTTCGCCTTTATGACCTTTCATTCCCTGAAATCAACTTTTATATGAACTTATTCTTACTGATTATAATTTGAAACGTCATGAATTTGAATATTTAAAGAACATTTTTAACAGAAGAAAATAAAGCTTAAAGAATTAAACTTAAAAAGAAAGTTTAATAAATACCGGAAACCCGTTCTTTCCAGCTGAACCTGCTGAACCCTGGGTAAATAATCAGAAACCCAAAATTAAAATGTATGAAATCAATATAATACAAAATCAATAAATCATAAATTTGAGTATAATTCAAATTGATATTGACAGGTACTTACAGGAGGTCCTGCTTCACCATTATCACCTTTCTTTCCTTTCCGGCCACGTTTTCCTGCGGGTCCAGGTGGTCCCGGTGGTCCTGGAGGTCCTGAAATGACGACATTCCATTACATCAAAGCCAAAGAGGGGCGGTTTTTAATATTAATGCAATTTACTGTAAATATTTTGCTTTGGAAAATGTTGAATTTGGGCAAACTGTCTACATACACTCTCAAAAGAGGTTTGTATAACTCTGTGTATAAAGTGTAGGTTTCAAAGCATTTGGCGTCGGTTGGGATGAACCCCAACGGAACGAGTAAATCGTCGAAGTTAATTGCGTTTGAAAATCGACCGTCCCCTCGACGGAAGGGATGTGCAGCAGGATTGCAAAGAGGCGAGGGCGTGTCCGCTACAACGTGATCCACGTGGTTTGAAGATGAAACGAGATAGCGGTGGCCATGGAACAGCGAGGGTGCCCTAGCCGATCATAGGGAGCGGGCACAGGGAAGACTGGGTAACGAGTACTTGTCCGTTTCAATGAGCATAAATGCATCATTCGTCGCGGTAAAGCGTTTCGGCACAAACGAGCGTCGCGACCGACGGTTTCGCGTCCATCTAACTCGATAAACGTTGATGTTGATACAATTGCGCGTTTATTTAAGGGTAGGGTGCATGACAACGGCGCCGAGGGTGACTGTCTGACTGACTGACACTCACGGGGATGTGTAAATGCAAACGCACCACAATCGAGCTTGCTGTGTTTGAAACGCATCCCAATGACTCCCTAAACATGCCCATAGGTCCATCCCTGCGGCCTAACGAGGAGACGACTCAATTTTGGTTTGGAATTCCAAATTAAACATTACGCAATACGTATTTAATTTTTCACCGAATCAATATCAGAAATGAATTAAATGAATGGCTTTAATCAAAATCCATCAAAATGCAAATTCTCCATTTTCGTGCAAGTGGTATCTCAATATAGGTTTAAAATAATAACATTGCTTTGAGAATGTTCTGTCAGGCTTGGGTATTGTATCCCCATCATCTATGTTTTATTTATCGAAAGTAAAATGCAATGTTCTAGAGTTCCAGGCAGAGCTCTTCGAACGTAAATTGCTGGAAAGCTTCGGGAGTAAAGGCATCGCAATGCTCTTCCCTTGCAAGCGTCTGGAAGACAATATTCTTTTCCAAATGGTAAGAGATTACATCGAGTATGTGCGCAAATAAAGGAGCATACATAGATGCAGTGAGTGCATTAGAATATTAAATTTTTCACATCGCTTGCCATAAATTCCACCCGCAATGAATACAGTAATCTCACATATCAAATGTATGATGTTCATACCCTTAGAATTCATTCCCTTGCACTTTTTAAATGTTAGTTCATTAGTCAGTAGGTCGGGGTTAAGGAGTTAAACTATCATGGACATCGGTGTTGAGAATTCTGGGGATGATTTAGGATCAGTTTGATCGTTTCAACCGCAATGCCCTCCTGGGGAATTCTGAATAAGTTGACGAATTCCAAATGTTAGATTACTGTCCTAGTTTCCATTCCCTATTTGAACCTTTATATTTCATGTCATTTGAGTGAGAAATGTACGCGGATGTGGTTGATGTGGAATTGATTGCTCTTTGGACTTAGAAATGGGAGCACATCTTGAAGAAATTGTGATAAACCTGATTAGTTTAGTTATTCTTATCAGTTATCCTTTATGTAAATATAAATAAGATTATTCAGAATACATGATCTTCCAAAGTCACCAAGTCAGTTTCAACTCGTACTCTAAACTTTTAAATCTTGGAATCCATAGCATTGTTTGTGAAGCTCAGAACCAGATTTTGGTAAAGCAAATTTAGGCAATCTATCATCTCCGAAACGGTAATAAATACAAGTCAGTATGGAGACTCCCTGACCTAAGAAAATTACAGGAACAATAATAAATCATTGATAGTCCTCCTATGGGGAGCTTATAAAGTTTAGAACACAGTTAGAATAACCGCTGAGATGTTAGTAAAATATCCTAGAATTTGTTTTATTAGGACTTTCTATAAGAAAAAATAAAGAAGAATGCCCCTTCTTCTCCCATTTTTTTTTTCGATGGCAGCGTCCTAAAACGTCGATTAAAATTTGAAATGAGTCATAAGAGTTCATAAGAGGACTGGATAAACATGCGATTATTGAGATTATGTGGAACTGCTAGATTTGCAAATAGTCATATTTTAATGATGCTACAGGTCGCACATTAAAGAGCAGTTTATATTGATATCAAACTCAATAAATTATCTCGTTATTTCACTCTTAATTGTCAGCACCAACTCATTAATCTAAATTTGCGATTTATTTCGCTTATATTTTTTGGACTGACCCATTAAACATTGCAAAGTTTAATCGGCATATTAGTGCACTTGCATGAATCGAAAAAATTGGGCCTTGCAAACTACTAATTTGGTTCATACAAATATATGCGACTGTGATAAGGCGCTCTCTATTTTTTATTTTTTGCTTATTGAAATCTTAAACGACATTTTTTCTGGGATTTTTTTACTAACTTCAAAGCAGTGTTAGAATAAAACACCTATCAACCGCTTTCGCATTCATAATACTTCCGGATGATCATCTTAGTTTTCATTCCTTATTCGTTCCTCTCATCTCAATGGAATATTAATACCCGTGGGTGTGGGTAGAATTTATTGTTATTTACATTAATACTTTAGAAACATGACAATACTCTACAGAAAAAAGTAAAGAAAATTAAGAGTTGAGCAACTATCGATTATCCTCTATAAGGATATAATTATGTTCATTAGAATTTTATGTTGAAATAAACTTCCAAAGACACCAACTCTTTCTTTATTCCCGTTTAACCTAAATTCAAAGTTAATTCATAGATATAATGAATGGAACTGAAAGCAAGCATTCATTCAAACTAAAAGCTCAACCGGACCTGGTTCAAACGGATCGCTGGTATTTTAACATCCATTTAGAATTGGAGCTCAACGAATGTATATAGGTTATTAAAGCCAATTAGTTTTCAATTTACCATTGCGCACAATCCATAACAATGCACCCAATATCCGGTTCCAAGTTGATTATGACCGGAAAGCATCCGAACTCAACAGCGCTATTGCATTTGAGAGTATGTACTAGAATATTCGTGTCCACGGGAAAAGTAAATATTCATAAATTCATTTTGGAAGCTTCGCATGTTCACATGCCATAAATACATAAATTCATAACGAATTCAAATTTCGCTTGAAAATTTCACTCCTCACACCTGAACACACACCACAGTACAAATGATCGCAATCGTATTTTGTAGAAAACATGAGTCATTAATTTATGGTTAATGCATAATTCATACGATATTCCTGTTAACATGGTCAATACAAACAAGATACCGTTAAAATCATAGCAATGTGTAAATATTTAAGCAGGCATCAGGTGTCCGACGTCGGGTGTCCCGTCTGGACGCGTAGAGATTGTCTACTTTAACGAATATGCGGAATCTTTCCCCCACAGTGTGCCCCGATACTCGTCTCGCATCGTAAAGTGTTTAATAAATAATGACGCTGACTGCAACCCTGGTCGCGTACGCACGCGAGACACGTTTTCCAATCGTTTGGCCAATAACCTTCGCCCAATGCGTTCGCCCGTCGTTATCACCTCTTCGGTCTTTTATTGGGTTTGGGAAACTTTTACAGCTGGCGTTTTTTACGAGTGCCTGCCTGGCCTGCACCGCCTGCATCGGTAAAGCGTTGCAGGGACTGAATGGTCATGCGATAAATTCACACCTCTGATCGGTAAATTACAGTTTAAGCGGTGACTCGAAAAAAGTCAAAATCATTTCATGGCATTGATTCCCTGCACTTCTGTTTTATTATCTTCAGAATGCGACAACAAAGGAGAACATAAACACCGCTTTGGTATGACGACTCTGAAGGTGTGAACGAATTGAAGAAGTTATCTAGAGTTACTTCAAAAAGGACACGTTTTTCCTTTTATAGATTAATGTTAGGTAGTTGCTCATACAAAACTAAGTAATTCGATTAAAATGTTGAGGTAATCTTGAATTGTTTAGGTATTCAAAACTGTCAAGGTTTTCAGATATATGAAAGAGCCTGATATAGTACTCTAGGGATGACCAAAAAAGTTCGACTCCTTCTCTAGATTCTGGAATGTTCCAGGGAAACAATTAAGACGAAGTAGGACTAGAGGTTGGAACAACTACAGTTTCCTGGGATATAAGTTTCCGCCTTCAAATATCATCAGATCCACATGATGGTGCCGCAAGGCAAAATAAGTAAAACAGTAGTTTTTGAGGAACATTAAAACTCAACGTCATTAAGTCGGTTTCAATCTTAAGCCATTGGATTGGTATCATTGCATATAATGTTCCAGGCTAGACTTTGGTAAAGTCTATTTAAGAAATCTACAAATGAGGGTCTAAAAGATGCTTATGAATGCCAATCAAACTTTAGATTTCCCTGAATTGACTTAGAAAATTACACGAGACTACTCCTATCAGCTTTCGCCTTCAGAATACTTTCGGTGATTCATTGTTGCAGAATTTATAAATGATAAAACTGATTCTAAAAATATCAGCAGTTGCCGATCCTTCACCTGAAATGTTCCCGGAGTAGGACTCTGAAGTTAGAATAAACCGTCTTTTCCGGGCGAACACATATAGCGCCACGGCATCATCAGATCTATCTGACGATGCCGCAAGGCGAAATACGTAAATACGTAAAGTTTTTCTTCCAGAAACATTAAAGCCCACACTCATTCTTTCTTAATTTCAAACTTTAAATCTAATAGCTTCTTCTCTAAAAGACTTCATCGAGTTCCTTTTCCGAATCATTTCTAAATTTCCTTCCCACATAAACACACAATGAACAAACAAAAAAGTCCATAAAATTCTTCACTCTCCCTTATTTACAAAAGAAATGAACTCAATCCAATCTCTTCTTCCAAAAAAAGTTCTAAAAACTTGAAAAATATCCAGAGAAAAAGTCGAGCCTATATTATCTTTCGTTGCGGATTGCGGACGTAATAATAACTTTATTTTGCATTTTTTTCCGGCCGCGCTTGTTTCCCCACCGACTTGTTGTTCGCATCGCTATAAATAATTTAGAATTCCTTTTACTTTGCTCTCCCCCACGAGATGGACCGAGTGGAAGCAAGACGACGATTCTACGACGTTTTTATATCCCCACCGCGTTTGTTTTGCATTGCGCATTTCGTAATTTATCTCTTTATCTTTTTATTCGCTCGAGTCATTTGCATTTTTGAGTGAATGAAATAGATACCGAAACAACGCACGGCCGACAAACAGCACAATACCAAAATGCGGCATAATAAAGTTATGCATAATTCAGTGCATGATATGATTGGAAACTCAATAGCTAGGTATTTCGCTGGCAAATCTTTCGTGCTTCTTGGGCAGCACGCAATGCAATCGGAAAATCAACAAACAGCAGACTTTTTTGAAATGTTCCGTTATCATACTGAAGGCAGACGCGCTGGGAATGAACAGTTGAGCGAATTGAGTATATTTTCGTGCTTTGTAAAAGCTTGCCGAGCTCGAGTATAACACGACAAGACTGAGAAATCATATCTCCAATCTTATACTTTTCAAAAGTACTATTTTTCTCCACTTCTGTAAATGACAGGGGGTTTCCACATTCATTTTTCACATTAGATCTTTTTAATGTCGAAATTAGTTGTAAATCAATTAATTGAACTGAAGTCTTATGTACATTATTATTAACCTTTAAATAAATATGTGTGTAATAACACTTCGTGTTTGTAATGACAAATATTAAACTAATTCCAAAGTAAAAATCATATTCCTAGAGTGAAAAAATCGATCCTTGTAGACTAATAACAGTGTTGAGTACCTAAACAACTATAATTTGCCTCTTTTGGACGCCATTTTGACATGATAACCGACATTTTCTTAGCGCGCTCTGTGCTTAAGGCCGACATTTATTCCCAAGGCGCCGCCATCAATTTTTTCGAGCACAGTAAACAAGTCCGACATTACCTCCGGTAAAACTATCAATTCGTTTCACGCGTAAGCCATGCTAATGACGTGTTATTATTAAGCAATTTCAGCGCTCAGTCTTCAGCGCAGCGTGATGTACCTACGAAATGCGCATAAATCGTTCCAATGCGTCCCCCGGTGATAATCTTATGCAAGTTGAAGCTGGTTGTTGAGTGCTCTCAATCAGAGATACCTACTGTTCTTGTATTTGGTGCAACAGTAATGCAGTAAATTGATGATAATAGAGTTGGAAAAAACCTGGGAGGACTGCACAATCGGTGTAATTCTTTCAAAATTACTAGCAATTCCTTTAGCTGCGATTTTACTTCACATATCAGCATAAACAGAGAAACATGCGATAGGAAGTTAGAAGCTAGAATAGAGATCGTTACCACTCCATTGAGGTTGTAAGTTAATTACAAGGCAATCCACATCTAAAGTCTAAAGTCTAATAATGCCTTCATTCCCAACTTTGTTCCTGTTTTAAACAGCTCTGCGTAACTGAATAAGGACTTGCTGGTTATCCTACCAAGTGTTGGAGGGTATCTCAATTCCCTCTCATCTGCTACAGTATCTACTAACTACGAGTTGCGCCAAGTGGCTACCCAGAAAATACCAATTTACATACATATTAGAAAGCGTTCTTTTACTAAACATAAATTTAAGTGGGAATAAGTAAACCTTAAGCAAATCCTTAAAAACCGTACACATCCTTTCCAGACTTCTTTACCTCACAGACGGCTTAATACTTGCTTAGAAAAGACGGAAAGAAAGTTGGTAAAAGTTTCGAATTCAAAGTGAGAACGAAAAAAATATGCTGAAAAAAGTGGCTGCAGATGCACTTCGCAGAAATGCAGCAAATCCACGATGACAAATGAACGTTCAAACTCGAGCATTCATTTCCCCGTCCCCCAAGATGGTTGTGTGCATAAAGTACGCCGCAAAATGGAAGCGAAGAAAGACACAAGAGAAGAGAAATGAGTGTAAATCTTTAGGGGCCGCGTTGCGCCAAGAAGTTAACGCGTAATGAAAAGCTCGTTGCCGAATTCCCAGCGCTCTTATCCCAGTTTATCCTGCCATAGGAATACTACCCGTCCAAGGAGTCATAAAAATTTTAGATGGACTAATCTCCTAAGCTTCCAGTTCAACACGTTTACTTATATTTATAAACCCCAAAACGAAAATGTCACGGTTGAAGTGCTGGAAGTTCATGATGATACTATAGGTGTTCATATTTCAAAATAAATAAAAAGCAACCACACCTATAACTATAACTATTCCAGTAGGAGTTCCTAGTCCTGGACCAAGCTATTTTTAGTAGAACCCATGATGTATATCAGCTATATACGGTTACAAAAGGGTCAACAACTGTGGTTGCCTAGTCGCAAATTCCTATGGTTCCTACGTCGTTCTTTTTGAAGAACTGTACCTGTGAAATATGCTAATTCTCTTACTTTTAAGTCCTGCGCCTACCTTAGTTGTGTGTTATCTTTACTGAAACCCCGAGCATATATCACCTTAATACGACCACACAAGTCTCTCAGAGTTGGTGGATAGTCCCAAATTCCTCTAGTTACTCCTTAGTCGTCCTTGTGCTCTCGCCTTTACTATTTACGTCCCTGTCAACTTGGGTACTTGAGAAATCTACAAGTACAGGACTTCCTACTTCAAGTCTTGCGTCCACCTTGGAAAATTTTAGTTTGAGGAAGTCGTACAAATTTTAAATGGTTCTCATTAGCTTCAAGTTCATCATAAAACGATATTAACATACAAAGAAGTTCAGACTAATATTCAAGAATTTAATATTTTACAATAAATGCTAAACAACCACTCCTAGAGCACTACTAACTGTGAACTAGGACATAACTACTGCTCAAGTCCTATTTAGTGCAACTCCAAATGTATATCACCTTTATACGGTCACATAAGTGTCTCAGAGTTGTCGCATGGTCCCAAATTCCTCTACTCGTCCCTTCGTCTTTGTCTCCGCACTCCCACTACTTGCCAACTCGGGTAAGTGTGCTTGAGAAATGTGCAGGTCCTCCTCCTTCAAGTCCTGCGCCCACCTTGGAATATTTTAGTGTCAACTTTAGGTCCGCCTCTCAACTGCTGTCAGCGTGTAGTGTGTGCATAAAAGGGTCCATCTTATTGTCCTTTCCGCGCGCAAGGAGGGATGAAACGACCTCGCTACCGTCGAGCACACTGCAACTTCATTATCGCGATATTTTCCCCAACGGATTATGCCAAAATTAAATTTTGTATTTGCATAGAATGCGCGTTTCGGGCGGACGTGCAATTCCGCCCCCGTTGGATGCAGCCGTCGTTATCATGTTTTAAATTCAGCAAAATATTTCATATCTCCAGGAAGAAATATGTTGAAAATGTAATACGAACACAATTTTATCGCTCTCTACGCTTCGCCAACGGCGCCATTTCCAACAGAGACGCAGTGTTTTAAATACATTTCGAAAATTGGCATTTATCATAGTCTATTTTGCGCAGACGTAAATCAATTTTATTCGCTTTTTTGAGCACTTATGCCTTTTATTTCGTGCCGCCACCTTCGGCTTCCTTTCATACAGTGCACATCTGAAGCGTGAAAGCTTTCACTAGGAAATTTATCGTCTATCGCATCGAACTTGACCCAATTTACAACCGCCGCCTATTCATCAACCCCGCCTTCGATCCGACAAAGTTTCTGCCTGTTTCCCTCCTTGTCGCGGCGCTTTATTCGATTCATGCACGTAAATACGTGTGGCAATGGTTGCTGCATGGTCCAACATCCAACATCTAACACATAGATTTATATCTTCAACATTTTGGTTATTCATAAGCCAATAATTTCCCATTCATTGTGATGAAAATAACCATAGAACTGCGTTCAACTGGCATCGAAGCTAGTTTTATTGTGATGCCATAAAACGAATGTGCTTATAACGATTATAAATTACGCTTTGATTTTCATTCAAATTTCAATTGAAGCAAGTGAAATTCATGGTTACAGGGTGTGCCACTCTCAAATACCAAATCACGGCGGAATGACCATACCGAGTGACCTCCGCGACCTCCATTATCACATGGTTATTGCGACATATTGTCCTCAGGCCACTTGCGTAATAACATTTAAAGGCAAGGCAGGGTTTTTTTTTCGGACGTGCGAAGAGTGTCCATACTTAAATGAGTGCGACGTCGTCTTGACACTGAATGTTTGGTCCAGCGAGTGCGGTTGACAAGGTACAAAAGCTCAAGAGAGTCGCACAACTACACCATACTAATACAACCCATACGACCGATGTATTTTCAACAAATAACACGAGCATGAATTATTCAATGCGTGTGCCATTCCAGTATGCACTATGCCTTCCTGCATTAAAGAGGCTGCTTGCACCACACAGAGAGCATAAATTCCGACACATGATTGTCGTGAAATTTATTCAAAGCGCTGTTACTGCAACCGCAAGCCAGTTACGTTTGGATTTCCGAGTTATTTGACCTAACAATGCTTTAATGTAGGATACATTGTATGATGTTCACGTTGAAAGCGTCTTGTAATCGTAATCTTCTTAATGAGACTAGTATGAGGAATTAGTAAAACCTCCAAAATGATCAGAATCCTGCTAATCAATTTCAAAATGTTAAGGTGGAACTTCATTTACCTGACCAAAAATACACCACTTTCATAATTTTAGGCTCAATTTATAATAGCATAATTTTCACAAAAAAAAACGATCTTTAAGTAAAAAATGAGCGTCATTTGCGTCGAGTATTTAAAAAAAAAAGTTAAAACTGAATCATTTTAAAGAGTCCTAAATCTTTTCTTGCTTAAAACTTTGACTTAAAATATGTAAATATATAGTTTTTCAAAAAACAATTGACATATATCTAGAGAATTTAATTATCTTTATAATGAGCCATGAATCAGTTAAATCGGTTTAGTAGAATTTTCCCAATCACGAAAGCAAAATTAAAAACGATGAGAAAAACGCGCAATAAGTTGAGAAAACCTATTCGTCCTATTTATTTACAAGTTCATTTTATGAGCTATAAATTAGCAAATATAGCAGATATTTACTTGTAATTTGGAGAGTATATTCTTGAATAGATTAGTTAATGATTAAGACTATTCCCAATCGATATTTTTCGATTTAAAATTGATTTTTTGACCAGATACGTTAGGTTCCCTCTAACTAGACGTATCTAATCTATTTTTAGTCATTTTAGTGTAATTATGTAAAATAAAGTCGAAGAAGTTTTATTAAAATTTAAATAAGAAAAATAATGTGAATTTTAGTTTGTAATCGAGTTGGAAAAGTCTAGACATTCGCATCAGAAATTCCCTTAAAACCTTTTATTTTTGTACGTTTCTCGTAGCTACTTTAATTCATGTCAAAGCTCTTTAGAATCTGAGGACTTACTTGGATTCTTTGCTAGCTTACACTTGCTGAAAAGTATAATACTGGTAAGATTTCAGCGTAGCGTGCAACTTTTTGTGACACGTCTCGTGCGCAACATTAAAACTTCCAAAAACGCCTCATTACCCGACCCAAGTGAGTGAAGAATCTACCGTGCCAACCAAGTCACCACGGTCTCTGTAGAGATCGTGACTTGTGTTGTGTCTTTTTGTACTTCTACACACCAGCCTTTCAGTCCTTACTTTCCTTGTTTATTTTCATTTCAACATTTCTAGAGTAAATACTATTCGGATAATTAGTAATCGATGATCGATTGATGAATTGCAACAGCTTTAAAGTAGCTTTGAGGAAGCATCCAGCATAGTGGTGTGCAATGCGCAGTGGAGACGTAATGGGAAATTATTTTGGCAGGGTAAGAAACAGTCAATCTGAGTCAACGCATAGCGATGTGCGTCGTCTATGCGGTCGTTGTTTAATTCGATCAATCACAGCCGGCGTAATGAATATATCCTGCCCGACGACGGAGGACCGAGAGCGGCGGTGCATCCCTATTCGCGGCGCGCATCCGCCGGCGCGCGCGTGATTGAAGACGAATTGAAGCAGGTTTTATAATCGAATCGACGGCGCAATTGGCGAGTGGCCGATGCGAGGCGATGTCAATGATATAACACAATAAGGTAATAAACCACTCGCACAAGTGCCACTCGCGGCGTGCCATTCGCTCGTCGTTGGTGATGAATGAAGTCGGAGCGACAATGCAATCAAAACATCGCCAGCGCGCCCATCAACGACCGATCTATTGTGCGACCCTTTAGGTTGACGACCTTTCAATGAATTTGCCTATGCCGACGACAGTTTTTGGGAGGAAAATTGTCCTAGGACATTATTTTACCTATGTTTGAAGATTACAAGATGGTTGCTCTGATTTTAAGCTCCAGATCAGATTTTTCTTTCTGATCTAGAGCCTAAAATCAGTCAGAAAGTACAACCCACCATACAGTTTTATTTGATCTATTATTGATTTATTGATACTTTTTTGTGGCACAATATATACATTTGGAAGGAAGGAAATTGACAGTAACGTCTAAAAAAAGGGAGATTCCACACTGTCCGTCATGGATTTTGATTTTTTGAAAAAAAAAACTGTATAAAAAGACAGTGTAAAACGGGGAAATATTTCATTAACAAAAATTATTTGAATATACGTTCGTACTATGAAATTCCAACAAATCTATGTTCGACAGTCTGGACACGCCCTTGTAAATATAAATTTGAACTTTGCAACTATTGAAATTTCATACATTGCAAGACCACACAGACCGTAATAATAACTATTTCGAACATCAAAAATACCTCCCCAGATAATTCTGGTTAAACGGACCCAACATGCAGCTTGCAACTTAATTTTCCTTAATTTACCACCGCTAACGTCAGAGATGTTAAAATCTTTGACAGGGTTTCTTCTTACCTGCCTTACCTACCTCTCAATAATTGAAACATTACCTAAAACTACCTGGAACATTCCCATAAATAATAACTCACTTACACAGCGGCTTCCAAGCAAGACGAATCGTTTTAGAAAATGTCAAAATATTGCAAGACTTTCGATTCTTATCGATTTTGGTATTGTGCTGCATATCGGCGAGAATTGAACGCCTGAAATTTCGATTTCCTGTCCAAAACGTTTGTCAAGTCATGTCTAAGGACATGGCGGCCACTTTTTCGTTTCAATGCACATCACCGCAAGGTGTTTGACAATGTTTGATGTTTTCACAAATCGGGGCTAGGTTCACAATTCTGTTACGGATGGAAAATCGCCGCCAACATTTACGTCTACATCGCTTTTCGCATTACAACGCGTACCCAAGAAAGCACGAGGAGATGAGGCAAGGAGAGGTGAGGAGAACGGTAAAGATCATCTGCGGGAAGATTTCGTGCGCGAAACGTGTCGCACGGCTTTAGAATAATAATAAATCGAGTCGGCAGGGCATTCGGAAAAAAGAAAACGTCTTTCATCGAAACGTCGCATCAACTCACAGTGAAAAAGCTTCCAGCATTTCGTATTAAAGACGAAATCAAGGTCTTCAATTTAAGAAAAATTTTGAATATTCAATATTCAGGAGTCATAAAAAGTGAAAATAAAATTACTGGCATGAAAACCCTTTTCTTTTTTAAATCTTTTCATCTTTATCACATGCTTTAGTGCTTTTTAGTCGAAATTTTGTAGGATTATGTATTTAGTTAATTTTAACCTCTTTATTTCTTTGGTCTGTTTTACATTTTCTTGTATTTTAGTTTTTAATATACGTATGGGCCGGTATAAAGTTATTATACTATCCATATCCCATAGTTAAACATTGGCAGACATTTTAATATTAACACAATAATCACAAATTGCATTAGAACAAAAAATGATAATGCCACCGACCGGATTTGAACCGGAAACCTCCATATGACTCTTAGGGTGTACTACCCACTCGTACTTCATATATTTATATATTTATTCTATCCGTATGTAATTTTCAAAACATTTTTAACAGTTACAATGACATGATACATCTGTAAAAGAAACTAAATGCAGAGTAAATACAAAATGAAAAAGTCCACTCGCATGAATAAAACCTCTTCAGACGAATAGCTTTCACAAACACATGATCTGAATACAAATAACTTTTATGAGATATTTTTTCTGTAACCTAGACTAAAAAATTAAACCAATTATATTATAAAGTAACATTTAATGAAAGCTAAAAGCTCGAATAGTTTTTTGTCGCCCTCTCCGAGTTAGCAGCCAGTTTGTTCACGGATTTTCCGCCATTAGTTGAAAACGAATCCACGGCACACAAACAAGAACGCGTTGAGGGCGCGTCGCATATGTGCGAATTTAATTAATTATACTCGCAGTTGGAAGCGAACGCAGAGTCGAAAGCGCGAGCGGCCACAAAGCTTTGCCGAAAGCACGCGCCGTTATTGTTACTCGTTTGTGTCAAAAAGTCAACGCGCGACAAAACAAGCGCACGAGCGCCGCAAAAACGCAAAGCTGCACCATGGCGGTGACAAGATGTGGGACGCAAAAAGCTTTCTGTGGTTTTCTTTGTTTTGCTCCCGTCCTGCAAACTCCTGTAACTATGCGTGAGCATTCTCCTCACATGACGGAATAATTAATCACAAATCACAAATACCACAAGCTAAATTCCACTTGGCAAAAACTTTTCAAATTACGACAAAGATGCCCATAAAAACCTGGAGTTGGAATGTCAATTAATTCCAAAAAGTTATTATAAATTATTAAGTAAATTATATTCGGGTAATTATAACTTTTTGAACCCTCGCTGGGATCGTCTTTCTCGGGCGGCAGACGCAGGTCGGTAATGAGATATAATGAGCGCGTTATTAAAAACATATTTCTTTTTAAACGCAGGTCATTAAATTTTTTTCGTTTTTATTTTCACCCGACACAGCCTTATTGGGTGCAGCGTTCATGCATACAAGACACGAAATATGAAACGTGAAACATGACACAAAATACTAGAAGTACTAATTACTTCTTTATGCTTTATAGCCTTTCAAGCGTTTTTTTACCAGTCAAGTCGGTCGTAGTGCGAGAATTTAACTAAATTAGGACTTGCTTCAGTATTTTTTGAGTTATTACCTTTTAAACGCTCTTTAATAGAATGTCCAAATTGCTTAATAGGATGGTTTCGAACGCAAACTTCAAATAGCTTTGAAATGACTATTTATAGAAATTACTTCCCGTTTTCACTGATAATTACATAATTTGAGATTGTTTAGTTTCGAATACTTCAAATAATGACTACATTTCTATATTATAGCTAGCATACTAGCAAATACCGCGTTTCTTAGTGCTTTTAATCCCTCTGAAGGACGTGTTGCCCTTTTCTGCCTTGTTTCAGCCATTGAGCGACTGACTAACATTATTTTACTGCAATTATCGCTTACTGCAAACAATCAATACTTAACTAATGTAACATGGCAATATGTACTAGAATCACCTACATACTTAGCCGAATAATCGAATACTAAATAGATATTTCTACATAGATATACATTCTGATAACTTTATAAACAGAAACTAGAAAGCTAATACATACTGACATTTCTATTGCAAAGATAGTAGTAGTTCTTCGGAGCCTTAGAAATCCGTCTTTCACTCACCTGAAACAAAAAGAAACCACAGTATTAGTAAAACGTTTAAAAAGAGGCCTAGTTAGAATGTAATAAAATACGTTTCGGTGCACTGTTTGTCTACAGTCGCTTGGTAAATACACACCGATTGTTTTTCTAGTCTTCCTCTTCGTATACACATGGTTACCGGTTGGTAACCCTATTTGCACAGTAATGAGCCGGCCGACCGCCTTCGTGCTGAACACACCTCGACAGCAATTAAACAAAAAGCGAGTGCGCATTGTGTGCCACGCAATGTGCAAACAAGTTGTTGTGTGCGGTGGCCTGTCCGCTTGCCTGCCTCCCAAAGTTCAAATATTTCGTGTGGTGCAGAGATTTACATAACGCTATAAACGACTTCTTAACATGGCTTGATGCTCGCTTAAAAGCATCGCGTTGCACTTGCAACTCACAATCAGGCATGTGTCTATGCATGTGCGAGTAACTAGGCTTCGTCATATGTGTATTCAAAAACAGCTTCCGAATCCACACATTAACATCCAGGAGAGAAGCTGTACTATGAAAATCTGGCCTGCATATTTGCAATAATTTTAGAGATATTCATTTAATGTTTAAGTATTCATTAGAGAACTTTGCAACTTTATGACTTACAATGTTGCTTCTTCTTCGGTGTTTAAATCAATTTCTCCTTTTTAGTACCATACATGTAATCTAACTGAAGAAATTCTGCATCCAAGACGTCGGATAGGTAACGAGAAGAAGGAGGAAAGAGTGGATATTGCCCGATAGAATGCATCTACAGGAGAATTGTCTAGAATTGTTAAGGGTGTGGAAAGTTATAGGAAAACGACCGTGAGTACTAAGAGATGTCTTTTTCGATCCAATGTAAAATATATTGTCTTTTAGAAATTATCATATTCATTGTAAAGTTTTAGTATCGTTTTACATTGTTTTATTGGATAAAAGGAAATATATCAGATTAAATGCATTTTTCGCATTCTCAGTTATTCCCTGAGAATTTCGATACCTTGCATCATTTCACATTGATATGTATTTTAAAGAACACTGAGTGATCGAAGGAATCCACAATACAAATAAAGCTCTAAACGTATGCCTCCAAATGCTCCAGGTCATGAAAAGTTACAAGGAACCGACTGTGAATATGTTGATATAAGACTTCTTGAATCTATTAAAAAAAAATCATGAATTTTTGCACTTATCTTCTTTAGTTTATGCATTTAGCTCGTTTCTATCTACTTTTAAGACTTAAAAAGAAATATATCTAGATTAAATGTATTTTTCACATGTTATTCTCAGACGTGACCCTGAGAATTTCGCAATTTTGCACTATTTGATATGGATATAAATTTTAAAGAACCTTGGGTGATCCCAGGAAGGACTTTTTGTACGAATATTAGTAAAGCTCTAAAAGTATGCCTACAATTGCTTTCGGGCATAAAAAGTTACAAGGAAACGACGATGAAAAGTTGAAAAAAATGTCGAAATTTTTCGAACTTATTTTTCTATTTTATTCTTTTAGCTGAAAAAAGTAGATATCAGACTATATCGACTTTTATTAGCGTTCTACAATGTAGCTTCTTCTTTTGCATTGAAGTATTTCGATGACAACTCGTTACTAACATAAATGTAAACTGTCTGATCAGAATTTTACAACCAGCACATGAAAAATGGTTAAAAACAGCCTCCTAAAAGCTGAAGAGACTTCTGCTTATCATCATACTCAAAATTAGCACATCGTGCGTAAAAGAACTAATGATGAAATCACTAGTTTTCCCAGTATGAAAATAAACCACACATAATATTTCGATATTTCGAAGACTCAATAACATGAACTTTGCAAAATAACAACATGGTACGAAACTATCTGTGAAATCATCACTACACCAAAGAATTGAAATAAACATGTTAATAGAATGAACTATTACATAATCATTAATATTTCACAATGATTATTAATTCACACTATAATTAAAACAAAAAATAAACAGTTTAAGTCATAAATCCTTAATTTGCCTGGCATATTTGTAATAGTTAAAGATATTTCTATTTTCATGATTTATTAACAGATGAAATTTTCATGAAATTACTACTGAGACTATATTTACGAACAGGTAAAACTGACAATAAACTGCTATAGCCTGTGTCTTCTTATTTGTGCATTTATTCATGATAAATGATGCATAAATTGAATATAAATTACATTTACTTGCTTAATCAGTATTGCAATTTCTATACTGAATGCGCCAAATGACAATACAGGAAACTGAGTTATGGGTTGGTGGACAAAAGCTCGTGCTTTTCGCATTACTAACCCAAACTAACAATTCATTCCGTGATGCAACATTAGTAGTTAGTAATGAATAATGAACAAGCGTATTGAATACACATAATCATCGAATGAAACTAAGTTTTAATTGACTATTAAATTTAATAAGATTAGAATCAATGCAATTAGATTTAATCTCATTAACTTTTCGCATTTTACTCTTTTTACTCTATTTATCAATTAAACAAATTGATAAATAGAAATTGGTTTAAATAAAACCAAACTGATTAAAATATATTAAAATAGAATACAGTTTACATCTGATTGTACCAAGCACCAGGCAGCCAGATCAAATTACATTTTATGGCATAGGAAATAGTCGACGAGTGGTCAAAGGACCTTTAATTTAGTTTTATATTAAGGAGATGGCCCTTCCGCATCGTCACAAAAAAGGCACATAGGGCGGCGGTGGACAGGAGAGGCAGATAAAACGCTCGCAAGGAGAAAGATGGGATGGGATGAAACGGGATGCGTACGACGACGATAAATGCCCCCTTATGGCATCACCGAGGCGTATGGTCCACGCAGCTACTAAGCAGCCGTCGACCTGCTCTAGGGATCCGGGTGCTTTCTTATTACATTCCATTAAGTAAATGCCTTTTGATAGTTTTGCTTTTTCCTCGTGCCACGGGCCTTGGCTATGCCAAGTCGCCGTCAAAGATAAACATTTTCGCTGTTAGGGGATGTAATTACGAAGGTCTTAAGCACATTCTTGCTTAAGATTACGTTCAAGAAGATAATGGCTTAATTTTGTATTATATTATATGCGTTAGTTTATAGATTTGTAAATAAAAAATAAATTGTATGGATGAAAATGTAAATTCATCGTCAATTTAAATTGTTTTTATATTACTATCTTAGTTTTTGGTAATAAAGACAGATTTCAAGATTAAATACATTTTCGCGAGGTATTCATAGTCATCATATCCTAGGAAATTCCGAAACTTACATCATTCAATTGCAGTACCTGCAAAAATATTAAGCAAATTCTAGAAGTAAGTCTAGAATTGCTTCAGGACATGAAAACTTAGAGGGAAACCTCTGTGAATACGATTAAACTAATTTTTTGGATGGTATTCAGTCATTTCTTGAGTATTGTCATGTATTTTAAAGAATACTGAGTTATCCCAGGAAGGACTATTTATAAGAATATTGATAAAGCTCTAAAATTAAGCTTAGATTACCACAGGACATGAAGAGTTCTAGGGAAACGTCTATGAATACGTTCATAAGCGTCTTTTTGGACATAGTTAAAAGTATCTTGGTTCTTAGTTTGAAAGTTTTGATATCGTTCTATTTTGTTGAAATGAAAGGAAATAAATCAAGATTAAATGTATTTTTCTCATGGTATTCACAGTCATTCTCTGGGAACTTCTAAATTTTACACCATATCATATTATCATGTATTTTAAAGAACATTGAATGATTCCAAAAAGTCTATTAGTAAGAATATTAATAAAGGACGTCAAAAGTTCAAGAAAAGGATAGTGAATACGATGTTATAAGTCTTTTTGACGCTAGTTGGAAAATGTTCCTGTTTTTCACAATTACTTTCCTCAATTTTTATAATTTAAATATTTTTAAACTTTTAGGATTGGTTTTATCATTTCGTAATGAATATAAAGAAAGATATTATAAAGATTAGATGTAGTTTATTCCAAGAATTCAGTCATTTCCTGGGTAAATTCTGCGCTTCCCACGTAGCCGTTATGAATTTTAAAGAATACTGGTATATATGAACTCTAGAAACGTCTATAAAACTAGTAACACCTAAAGCAGGGGTGAGCAACTTTTTTATGATCGGTCCAGTAACTATGCTAAATTTTTGGTAGGCCGCACATCGACCCGCGAACCGCTTGTGCGCATCACAAATTCTCAAATGGGAGGTCTCCTTGGGCTTAGAATGTTACGCGGACCGCAGGTTGCTCATCCCTGCTCTAAATCTGGAAAATTTCAGGGAACCGACAATAAATATTACAATATGTTCCATCGACACATTCCCGCTCTTGCATCTATCTTGTAAAATACTTTATCAGATAAATAATCAGGCAAAATGTAAATTTACCTGATTCTTGAAAGGTATTTGAAAACTCAATTCTTTCATATAAAATCAAACTGTCACAATAAATCAATAATTTTAAAAGGTAAACCCCAAAAACGCAGATAAGACAATAGTTTCCACTCTAGGTTGCTCCACAGGGGTTATGGCATAATAAATTCATCAAACTAATTCCTTCATTTCCTATCCTGAGCAAAACAACATAATTTATGAGTCATAGAAGAAGTTTTAGAAGAACTTTGCCTGTAGTTGCAAAGTTTTAAATATATTGAAAATGTAAAAGTTTCCATAACGCTTTGTGGTAACAAATTTCCACACAATATAAAAAAAAACTTACTTCTCTACAAAATTAATTACACTCTTTTTAATTCTCATTCCTGACATTATTCGCCCGGCTACTGTTGAAATCTCCAGCCTCCTTAGTCAAGCAACCAGCGACAAAAGCTCTTACGGGTAATTAGACCTCATATGTGCTTTTTGTCAATCTGCTCTCGGGACTGCTTGTCGTCGCGCCAGGATACTCTCAGCCTTATTGTTCCCAAAGGTAGATGTGGCTCCCGTTCTCAGCGCTCCCAGCACCATCCAAGCATCGACGACGAGTAAAGAGGAAGGGCGTCGGGAGTGGAAGTCAAGGCAAGGAAAACCGCAAGCCAGACCAACCAAGGTGGTAGAAGCTACTGGAGTAGATTGCAAGTCTAAAAAAAGCGTCTGCGGGACGACGTCCAAAAGCCTTTTATTTATGGTTTTTGATAAGAAAAGAGCGACTACCGCTGGAATACGGGGTGATATAGAAAGACGCCTATTGTCGGAAAGTATTAGCTCCCAAAAAAAAGCTTGACTTGATAAATTAACACGCCACGAAAATGCCTCTCGGACATTCCATTGTACTACTGTATTATTTGTTTGGTACTAAAAGTTTCACTTGGACATCCATCTTGCATATTGCACCTACTAAGTAGAGAGTAATATCAGGGACCCATTATAACCCTACAGTTCCTACCGCTATGCATAAAGTTCGGTTGTGCACTTGGGTAATTACCACTGTAATTATAATTGTCACCATGTTGCAGTAATTGTTCTTGGGGAACACGCTAGGGGTTGTACATCACAATGGACTCACTTAGCAACATTGCTTACAGTCGAAGCTTCGGCGAAAATTGCTCTAGATGCACAATTGCACCAGTTCTCATCACTTCCACCAAAGAATTTCAACATTGAAACTTTAAAATACTGAAATTTCAAAAATGTTAACAAAATTCAAAATAAATCTTTACCAACATAAAAATTTCCAGTACAAAATATTTCTAATTTTGAATATACATTCTGTATTTGCATAGACATGTGTAAATATTATTGCAAGTGTGCGAACCTCATGTTATTTTCATATCCGTTTCAACCCGAGTTTTCTCCATATTATTTCCATCTTTCAAGCCAACCTACTCATCCAAGGGTTGTCGTCCCCCATGTTAATATTTCGTCTTCTTATACCGACTTATCTAAACACTGCCAAGTTAACTGATCAATTCCAGACACAATTCCAATGGGAAATTAATCGGTAATGTTGAAAATTGATGCGAATTGAAACGCACCCCAGTTACACCTATAAAAAGGGGCGATTGACGTTGTCATGGCAAAGATTCAATGACGTTAATTTAAAATTGTATTAACAACAAATCTGTGAGCAAGTCGGCGGCAGAAGGAATAAGTGCTCCTTCATTGCTCACGAGTCCATGGCTCGTGCCTTCAGAGTCGGCAATGAAAT
The DNA here is from genome assembly GCA_027575185.1 of Mimaenictus wilsoni. NCBI lineage: Eukaryota > Metazoa > Arthropoda > Insecta > Coleoptera > Staphylinidae > Mimaenictus > Mimaenictus wilsoni. The sequence goes on along the minus strand of JAODAC010039789.1, from coordinate 6,680 downwards.
TGCAGCTAAACGCGCGGAAAATTGAGAATTTATCGGCTCATTAAGCGCGCAAATCTAAAAATCACGAAATCCCCTCGGCACGCCGACAATCTGATCAATAAGGATCATTAAAAATAATAAGAGCTCAGTTATTAATTATATATAATTTCATTGAAATATTCTTAGATTTTTTAAAAGTTTTGATGATTCTTTTACAGCGGATGTCTGTAAATGTAAATGTTTTTTTTAAGAGAGGCTTAGAGAAACAGGGACTTATTTTGGTGTAACTTGGGCACAATGGACGACATTCTACCCAAATCTTCTAATCCTCACTTATATTATGATATTTTACTGACGTACCCTGGAATTCGGTGGTAATCCCTAAAGAAACAAAAGATTACCTCTGCAAACTTTTTCCAAGCCCCATATTTTCAACATACCCGCTCAGATACTTTTAACTAATGCATAAAACATGTAAGATACATGCAACCTCTACAGAAAAGTCGACTAAGTAATCCCAAAACGTATTAAACCTTTGCACTCGAGGCTTTCCGTAGCAGCTCGAGACAAGAGCGACCGAACAGCGTCGAGTTACTCAGTAAGTTGCGTTCCACGAGTGCGGTTCCAGGCGTACGTACGGCGCCGTCCGAGCGGCTACAGTACTATAATCGGACGCGGAATCAGAGCGGCGCAGCTCGAACGCAAAGAGTTAAGTGACTAAACACACGCGCTCAATTGAAATAAAGAGGAGAAATGTATTAAAACTAATAAGCCCTCTGTTATTAATTGTATTATATTGCACTGTTTCAAGTTTTTTAAATTTTTGATGTTTCTTTTACAGTTGATGTCTATACATCCCATGATAGTAATTTTTACTGACATGGGAGAAAGACAAATTTATTCTGGCGTAACTTGGCTGCAATGGACGACATTCTACACTAAATCTTCTAATCCCCACTTATTTTATGATTTTTTTCATACTGGCGTACCCTTGAAGCCGGTGGTAATCCCTAAAGAAACAAAAGATTACCTCTGCAAACTTTTCCCAAGCCCTATATTTTCCACACACCCCTTCAGACACTTTTAAACTAATGCGTAAAGCGAGTTAGACAAATGTAACCTATAGAAAGTCGGCTAAATAATCCCAAAACGTATTAAGTTACTGAAAATCACAAAAGTGAAATAAATAAAGAGGAAAAAAGTAAAATGTCTTTAAAAGAAACCCAAGATAAACTCAGTTGCTACCCTTCATTTTGGGAACTGTAGCAAACGTCCAAAAGTCCACCCATTCATTCAGTGCACACCAACATTTTGAGGGATTATAACGAGGCGGTTATTTATTTGTGATCCCCAACGTTGATGGCGTGAAATGACATCTCTGCATCCACGTCCACAGCCGTAAAGAAAGGCACGCCAACAAAAAAAATGAAAATTCTCATGGCAAATGATGCGATCTCTACGACGCCCAGTCCAGGACCCGAACGCACACAGTTCACGGCTGCAACAAGGGCTCACAACGAAAAGGCTCCCGAGATGGATCGACGAGATGAGACCGTGAAAGTTACAGAAAGATACAGACCGAAGCCCATGAAAGAATGGCTGAAAAGCGGCCAAAGCGGGAGGGTGCAAGAAGGACGAGAGTGGAAAAAAAGTTGTGGGCTGTGGTGATTAATTGCCCCGGCGTTAACTAAACAAAGGGACGGCGCCTATAATGATCCGCCACATTTATTTCTTATTTATCATTCGCTACCCTCCGTATTCCCATTTTTGGAAGCATCTTTATCATGTGAGAGAAAAAAATCAAGAAAAGGAATATCTAGATTTTAGATTTTTTTTAGATATGAACCAATAAGTGATATTACTAAATTTCACTGCGCTAAATTTTTAATTTCAGGATACAGTTGGAATCTGTATGTGGGGCACGAGCACGCGGTCAATTAAACTTTTAATTACACCCATTAATAATATCGTCATGTTAGTGAATGCCACACGCAGACGGTCACAACGGGGCAACAATTAATTGTCCGACTGCCTCCTTCCATCTCCTACAGCATCCACCCACCCCTTCCCTCTTCGCCTGTGGTTTTATTTATAACTTTTCGTGTGCGCACACGGAGAGAACTCGGTGGGGCAATAAAAATAAATTTATGATTACGACCCGTACATGTCTCACTTCAGCTACGTGCACGCCAAGAATAAGAAGAGCATGAAAACAAACTATACGCATAGAAGTAACGACATATTTCGAAAGTTTTCCTTTGGCAAAAATAAAACATGCCATTGGTGGTAGAGGACATGAAAAGTTTTGCTTTTCAATATAAGGAATGAGAAGATCAAGGAATGCATTTTGAGAAACATCAGAACTTATTGCTTCGTGACTGCACGCTTCGCATCTCTACAAGTTCTGGCTAATTAATTGGAGTAAAACTCCTGCTATGATCTCAATATTGACACCACAGGCGGTAGAGGTAGGACGACGAAGAGAGGTAAGAGAAGGTGGTATAGTAAGAGGGTCAAGACCTCTATAGTTTCTTTAGTTTTGACCATCTGACCGCTAATGTCTTATTGTTTCTTGTTCATCCAACTTCAAGAATAGATTTGAATTAGATAATAGATGGGTTCATAGATAGGTTTATGTCCTTTTAATTTAAACGACCATGGACAAGGTCGACCTCAAGACACAACTCAAACCTGTCCCTAAAAATGGAAGCCCAGAGTAAAGTCGGAATGAGGAAGAATTCGTTGGTATTTTTCGTCCGAAAAGTGAACGGTGCTTTAGATCGGTTGTCAGAGGCCGTCTATAGGCCGACCTGTCATGTATTGCTGGTTGGCTGGTTGGAATTGACACGCGAGGACCACCCTGAATGTCATGGCGTGACGGCATGAAAACAACCTGTCCACAACGCCGATCCATGATTGTAAATTGACGACCATATGATGGCGATGAAGTTGATGAATGCACGCGCAAAATACAAACATCGCCCAGGGATTCGTCCAGATTTGCTTCGGGAGCAAACGAAGCCACTCACTCATGTTACACATTTGGGACTTTCAACTCTCATCCACGTCTTGATTTGCTTCGTTTGCTCGTTTCGTTTAGAAGAGTTTCAGGAGGAAAATGTCTTGAATATTCCTGTTGTGCTGAGTTTGCTTCGACAGGAGCTCAAGCGAGAATAAACGAGTTGAAATGAAAAAAAGGAGTAACGTGAAGGCGATGAGGAGGAAAGAAACAGGCGAATGTCCCAACATTGTGAACACGGGAGTGAAGCGTAAAACGGGCCATTTACATGCGTTAGACGCATCATAGCGTCGACATTTCCAAGAGTCCAAAAAGGGGCAACGCCAACGTATAGTAAGAAAAAGCTTTTTGCATGCATAGCATCAAGAGAGAGGCAATCCTCCATTACACGTTAAATAATAGATGATAGGGAGCATCAAACCAACCGACCCGTAAACAAATTTACACTCAATGTATGAATCCTTGATGAAAAGTAACGTTTAGATTTTAGAGCTTTTAATAAACAGGAAAAGTGTTACAGGTATTTGAAAGAGATGAATAAAACAGTATGAGTTTAGAGTCTAGAGACTTTCTTCCGACACGTGTCCTAGCAGATAATGATTGATTGCAAGTACATGTGATCGATGTCCCATAGATAGGCTACTCCAATCTCACAACACGCACCTTGAATTCCACACCGTTCATTCCAATCACTCCAAGGACTCTAGGAAAACATGATAGGAACCGTTTGTGAGTGGCAATCTAATCAAATTTGGAAAGCACTTTCCATGGTCTAATCACTCCCATGTCATATCAATTTAAGGGACACGCAAAGGCATTAAGAACGATTAGAAAATGAATATTAAATCCTTCGAAAGATACCAGACGGCACGTACGCCTCCCCCTAAAAGATGACATCCAACGCTAAACACAGGGCGTCATAAAGCTAAAACCCACTGAGAGGACTCTCCAGGATGACTATACTACTACCCACTGCTCTGCTGTGGGTGTTGCTGGATACTAGGGTCATGTGTGCGCCTGTATGTGTACTAAGTGTGAATCCTCTCACGGACACTCCTCATACCCACTCGATGCTGACATTGATATGGAGCTCTCGAAATGACACGCTGCTACCGGGCGCCGAGTACGCAGCCATCTCAACTACCCTTCTCCAAGCTGCATACGAATGTCGCACGCTTCGCAATGCCGGTGGACGTTTTGTATGGCACTCGTGCGAATATGGCGCTGCTTCAAATGACAGGACGCGTCAGGACGCGCATGCGAGTATATTTTGCGAGGTCCTGAAAGTTGCTGCGAGTTTTGCACTTCCTGTCATGGCGGAATGCACTCTCGCTCATGACGAGAACGAACATGATGGATAATTGCATATTCAACAATTACATTGAACCCACTTCTAACTTTGAGTCAATTCTATTATTGGTGATTGAAATGGACAGTTGAAATTTGACATCAGAAATAAGATATATAAAAATATTTGAATTAATTGAACAGGGAGTTTTTCACACGTTGAGTGCAAGTGTTTGCCTTTACAACCTTTTTTGATCTAAATACATTGATCAGAGAAGCTCCCAGAAGAAAAGAGATGAAGTAAGTTCGTAAATCAAACGATTTACTATTAGATATAATGATCATATAAGAGTTTAGATTGCTCAAATTACTTAGTTCCGCAAAAAAATGCGATTAAATTCATTGAGGAATCGATAGGTGCAATAGATTGGAAATTAACATGCGATTTTTAAAGTTTTCAGAAATATTCGCTAAATCATTAGAAAAAAAAACGTATTTAGATGTGCTCAAGCGACTTATTTTCACCAAAAAATCCAATTAAACACATCAAGAGAACGATAGATGTCCGGAAATTTACGCGAGATTTCTAAAATTTCGGAAAATACTAGCCAAGTATTTAGTTCCGCAGAAAACTGCGATAAAACACATTGACAGATTGATAGCTGTAATGTATTTGGAATTAACACGCGGTTTCCCGTTTTTTTTTTTGGGAAATTTCGCTAAAACATTAAAGAAAAACGTGTTTAGATGTGCTCAAACGACTTATTTTCGCAAAATAATGCATCCAAAAAACATTGGGAGATCGATAGTTGAAACGGTTCGGGAATTAGCACTTGCTCGCTGAAATTTGGGAAATATTCGTTAAAATATAAGAGAAAAACGTGTTTAGATGTCCTCAAACAGATTAATTTCGCAAAAACATGCCTTTAAACACATCGAACGATCAAAAACTGTATCGGTTCGGGAATTAACACACGATTTCTGTTCAGGAAGCTCAGGAAAATTCGCTAAAATATCAGAGAAATCTAGTTTGCTGCGTCAATTCCAATTAGTCATAATACAATATTAGCTGTAATATTATCTTAAAACGTTAATAATAAAAATATTAATAAAACTAAGTGATTCATCAAAATTGTAGTCTTCTAAGAAGAGATAATTAAATATTAAATTACATTTGACCAGGACAAATATTAATACGACTATTTCAATTTTAAAAAGCTTTCAAATGAAACCTGATGCCATCAGCAGCAAACATCCTGAAGATGAATTGATTGTTTAATATTTGCCAATCGATCCCGTCTAGTCGACGGGCTGTGTTTGCCGATCGCTCAGTCATTATTTACTGACTAAAATAACTGAATCAAATAATTAAAAACCATCAATTATGGAAGGCAGTTTTTATGAATTTCCGCTTTTTCCGCTGCCCAGTAAAATTGCGAAAAATGTTTTTTTGCGAAAGACAGACCAACTGTCCGTCGGTAAATAAATTAGAAAATTAATTAATATGTCGCAATCAATAAATAACATCAATTTATTGCCTACCTTTATACACGGTTTGGTTTTCTATTAACGGAATGCAAATAAAACGCGATAGCACCCTCGTATTTGATTTTAATCGAATGGTGATTAATTGGTCTGCCCTCAGAGGTTTCCAATTCGCTGTCGAAAATCACGAAAAATTGTTGTTAAATATCGATAGAGTGAATACATGTCGCGCTTGTAGCGCCAATGAAATTTATCACATTGATACCTCGCATAAGGTATATAATTAGTGTTAATTAAATAAATTTCCATTTTATCGTAAAATTCACACCAAACGTATATCGTCTAATTAAATTTTTCGCTTGTGGTATGAGTATGCACAGTTCGTTGGTAATGAATTTCGAGAATGTTCGCCAGCGTCCCCTAACGGTTGCCGGCAACGAACCGCCATTCTCACAGCCTGTGGCAACTTTTTAATTAGTGATAACATCAAAATTTCGTCCGGTGAAGTGTTTGTAGTGATAAACGGAGAGAAAATAAACATTCACCGCCGCAAATTGTTCGATGTTTGTCTTCTCGCACAGCTCCGACAGCATGAAGCAACAACGTTTACAGTTACAATTAATTTAATTAAACTCCGTTAGGTGTCGTGCTTGTTCAGCGTGAATACATTCATTTGTTCATTTACCTATGACTATTAGCCTGGCAGCCCCGGTAATTGTTCTAAGCATTAGAAATGGGCTTTTAAATAGGTAATTATGTATGTTCAGGAAGTTGAACATATCCAACTTTATATGTTATATTGAATTTGGCAATTTAGTGTGGAGTTTTTTGTGAAGTGTTTGAGATTGCGAACGTACTTTATTATCTTCGGTCTGTCACACCTGCTGGGCGCTGAGGAAGTGATGTGCTC
>JAODAC010039778.1:0-12156 GCA_027575185.1 Mimaenictus wilsoni | reverse complement strand
GGCGTTATATAAACTTTTGAAATGTCTCGATGTGCATCTATTTCTTGTGGAAAGATGAGGGAAGAAGGTGTTTCTTTTCATCGCTTTCCTATGTATACAAAACGGGCTGAAGTAAGTATTTATATATAATTATCAAATTTCCCAACAAATGATCAATATTTAAAATTATATTTAACAGCTGATGACCATTTGGCGAAGAGATCCATCCTTTGGTCGATTTGACCGTGGAGCTAAATTCTGAAATCCATGAGTTTTGGGTCCGACTCAAGAAAGACGCACTGTTTCAATAGGTGGCTGCAGGCGTTCACAGCTTTCAAAGAACTACATACGAATATACGGAAGGATCATACTGATATTAATCCAAGGGCGTTTAACCAGGCCGCTTTGGAGATTTTTTGGAAGAGTAAGAACTTATGGTTTTCGCGACAACAATCTTACCTCAACAGCCTTTGGGAATGCCTACAAGTCCCTGATCTTAACGAATATGTCGACAAAGCACTCGCGGGGAGCAAATTGTGAGAAATGAGCAAATCGTGAGAATTATACATGGGTGTTGTGCGAATGTGAATAATTGTTTGAAAGGCAGGGTTGAACGTTTAAATAGTTTTAATGATTATGTTTGTGTGAAAGCGAGAAGTATGAATGAAAAGCTTAGGCGAAGTAAATGTGCTATTTCTAGATTAGAGGTTATTATTGTAAATAGGTTTGTAAATATTATTGAAAATATATTATTTTATTCATGTAAATATACATATGTATTTTATTAAAATTAAAACTTCCTGAAATTTAGAAAATAGTATGTGATGGTTGCATAATTTTACTTTAGTTTCCTGCTCGGTCACGGGGGGCGTTAGACCAAACATGTCGCATAGAGTAGCGCATCTTATATGATCTGTGGTATCCCCGGTACCACGCGGTAGCGAGAATAGCAAAAAGCCAAGCGAGTCCCCTAGGAAACCCGCATGTGAAAAAGCGCACACACGGTACGCGACACTTGGTGGAGACGCCGACGTACGGTTATGTCACAATATCAGGTTTTATCAGATCAATAACAAAAGTTGTTTGATATGACATGTTCTACTCATTATCGATATATTATCAAAAATAAAATATGGTGAGTAAAACAAAGTAAGAAGTTGCCTGACTTGTTCTTCTTCTCTTTTAGTTGACCATACGACTGCATTAACGATGAATTTTGAATGGTTTACGATGCTTTTCATGTATTTAATTTTTGCAGATTGCAGTCTCGCTAAAGTATGCTGCTTCTACCTCGCCCGAATGTCCTTGCCACTGGTTGCACAAAAGTACTTGCAGTGAGCAAAGAGTTCTTTACAAACACACGAAATATGTTTAAACTGTTTAAAACGTTTAAATGCATGGGACAACAATGAAATTGCTCTTTTAAACTGCAATTGCATATATTGCATAAATTATGTACATGGTAGGTTGAACATATGCAATTTGATGGAATAGAATAGTCTTCCTTTAATATAAGTAATTTGGTGCCAATTTGCAGCAAAAGCAGTTATACATTGTAGTTAGTTATACATATTAGTTAATTTCTGACCACCGACATAGTCATCGAGGTCGAAAGAAGGCAACTCGAATGGTACGGGCACGTTGAGAGAATGGTCGAAGAAAGGCTTCCTAAGCAAATAAAGAACTGGACACCACGAGAAAAGAGAAAAAGAGGTAGGCCGAAACGTTCATGGCTACAAGGAATACAGAAGTATATGTCCAAACGACAACTTACTAAGGAAGACTGCACTAACCGTGAAATCTGGAAGGAAGTAACCAGAAGGCGTAAAACGCTATAGAACCTGGAAGATGATAATAATTTCTGTTCTCGAATTCAGGGTTCACACAGAACATATGCGGAAAAGTTTCCAGTGAAAAGAGCTAAATTCATTCCAAATAATAAATTGGAAGAAATAGTTTGGAAGGAATAATTTTAAGTTTGCGCCCTTCAGCCAGACTCGGGTGGCGAGAACGCCATCTTGGCTTAAGTTCTGCTTCGCGTTTAAAAACCCTCTGCGCGCCATTCTCTCTATAATCGTCTTAGAGGTCCTACCTGGCAGACGAACGAGGAAGTGTTTGTAGCTTGGAAGGTCATTCCTGACGCACTAACATCTTGCGGTGACCGGGATCCAGCTATAGACCAAAACCGGCACTCGCGCGGAACGCGACATCTTCTCCGCGGAGTTTAATGTGAGCATAGATGGTGGAGGTAGATAGTGTATCCTGTAGATTTTCACTCCTCGTTAAATAACAAAAAAGAACCATTCGCTTTCGTTTATCTACAATTCGTCCTACGCTACGTAAGTCTGCTTTTCACCACTCATTATCAGTTTTGTACGTTCGCGTAGTCGACACCTACACGTTGCACAGAGAGCAAATAAACGTCATTTTTTTAACTGTAAATGTGTACATCCTTTAACATCAGTTGAGTGAACGAACAACCAAAGCCCTGTTAGATCAGGCCCCATGTTCTAAGAGGGAATTAAATCTTGATAATAAAACCGCGACAACCTTGTAACAAGTGTTATGTTGTCAAAATTATATATTTTTTATGTTTAGATGTCGCAACAAGTAGAAATTTTGAAGAAACTTTGCGCTCGAAGATTTTACGAGGTGGATTTCCGAGTATCGTTCCGTCTGTACTAGACATGTCAAAAAAATATCGATATTGATAAATATCGATATATCGGTCTCAAAATTTCGATATTTATCGATAATTTCATTTGTCATAATATCGATATATAGACATCGAAATTTTTAATATTGTTTTGACATGTCATTGACGTAACCGCCATCTGAGAAGTATTCTAAGAAGTTCAAAATTGGCAATTTTTCTTTTTAGTGCCACATTTTAGGTTCTTTATAATAATCTTCAATGCCTTAATATTTGGTGGAATCACAAGATTAAGATCAACATCGATCTTTTGCTAGTATTGCAATTATAATACTAGTTCTTTTATGTATTAGTGCAATTATTATATTTGGTGGAAAGACTGTTACATCTATATATGTATTATTATTATTGTTAGTATTACTATAAATATCGATTTTCGTCGTTCGCATAAGATTAGCAATAATAAAAAATCACGGATACAGATTTGGAGCATTGCTATAGCCGGTGTATGAGTCCGAGATTCCATGTGTAACTAGCATGTAATTAGTCCTGAATTCCATATACAGATGGCGCTACTGTGGAATTTCGATTTGATCGATATTGATAATATCGATATTTCCAAGACGATATTTTGACATCGATATATCGAAAAATTGGAAATAACGATTTCGACAAATATCGATATTAAATCATCCTCTGACATGTCTAGTCTGTACTCGTTTGGCGCTCTGCCGACAAAGTGTCCAGAGGCATACGTCCGTGCGTCTCGAGTTCCCACAGCTTGTTTACGGAAAAAGCCTCGAGCGTTCGATTATTACTCAATTTATTGATACGTTTGCGAATGTAATCGAATCGATTGTTGACAAAAGTATCATTTTTATGTTTAAATGTCATTATTGACGCAAATTTTGATGAAAATCACCTTTACATGTTGATATCCAATCAAATATGCTAATCGGACCTAATTTCACGCACGGGAGAATATCAATTAAGGTCTAATTAAGAGATGGTATTATAAATAAATCTCTAACGTAACAGTTATAACAGATAAATGATATTAAAACGAAGCAAATCAAGAACATATACGCAATAAATTACAAAGTTCCAATTCATCATAGGCAACACACCGTACAATATTACAAATTTACTTGCACTCTTATATTTTTCTATTATTCTCAATAATTACAGATATATACCAATGGATTTATATTTTAACAATGAACCATAATAAAACATTTTGATATTTAAAAAGAATCAACAGCTTTACTGTCAACTATAAACCATCAGACCATCAGGTGCAAACAGTAAACAAGCGGGAAGCAAACAACAGGAAATCCAAAAATAGTTAGAGCGACTCCGGTCACGGTGCTCCCGTGGGAATATTGAATTATTAGCAATTCTCCTTTGTGTCTGTTTCGCGCAGGGCGCGCCGGGGAATGTAATTAAACCGCTGGCAATATTGGCACCTCCCTATTATTAGATGATTGACAATTCTGATTTCCAGCGCGCTCAAATTGCAAATTACTGCTCGAAGCTCTGGCTGCTTCCAGGAATTGCTTCCTATTTCATATTTTCAATACGTTGGAACAATGCAAAATGTTTCATAACGTGAAATATTAATGATTGTGTTATATAAATGTTGATGTTATATGAACGTTATATAAATGTTTGTTGATACTTTTGTTATTCAATTTGAGAATAAACGTGATAGATGTTAGAAACTTCTAATAATCAAATGGGTTTCCCCTGTGTTTACTTCATTGCAATTGTTGTATATTTTGCAGGTGCACAACGTTGTCGAAGATCGGAGTCTTTTACTATATATGAATTGTTGTTTCGTGAAACACTTTTAGCAACACGACGAAGAATTGGGGTATTTTAACGTAACGTTGAAGTTAATTTTCGAATTACAAACTCTGTCCAACTAACGCCTATCAAGTTTAGAACAAGACTTTCGTCTAGCTGGTTTAGATCAAGACTGATTTGAACTGAAACTAAAATCTCCAAAAGGAAACTTAAACATCCCTACTCTTTACAATAATAGCATGAGGATGAAAATCACTATCATACGAACCTACCTGAGTTTTGTGTGCGGGTGACATTCTCGCGTTGCAGTAAAAAGTATCTTAGGTATTCAAAGATGGGTGCAAGAGATAACTAATTGACTACAAGCGTGTTTTCAAAAACTAACAATTGTCTGAATTTTCTGCAAGGTCGAGAGCCATGCTATTGATACGCAAACAATTAATCATCGGTAGGCAAATTTTAGGATGTTAATCACAAATTGCAATAATTAGAAAGAGAAAATGATGAATGTCTCCGATGATTATTTGTTCATATTGATATGTCAAAGGCAACTTCGGTGCAGTCATAGTTCATGACAATTTGATGGTCCGAGAATAGACCTATGCGAGGCGCCAGCCCGTCGCGTCATCCACCTCAATCTCTGGGTGTCCTGTGTTTATATATTTCATTCTTAATGACCCAGAGATTGTTGAAGTGTGACGAATTCCTCAACTTTACGAAAGCAATATACAAACTTAAGTCTAGACCATAGAGGAATGAAGAGAGTTTTAAGCTTTATGGGGGATCTGGTTGTTCAGTGAACCAGATAAACTCCTACAAGGGGACGCTGCGTTCACCTCCGTGTATTTCATGGTGACTTTGAATTATCAAATTTCAGTTACCGACGATCTGCACCACATTCAGTACGCGGGTACCGCGTGCTAATTGCGCTACTTCAGCAAATTATTAAGCCAGCATGGAGCATCGTTTTTGTGTTTTTGACAATTTTAACAATGAAATCTCGGTCTTTAATTAAATATGAGGAATGCGTGTTATGTAACGTTAAGACGGGAGGGCTGTGAACGTGGTGTAGTGAAAAATACACTGCTTCAAGTAACAACAGAGTTTATTACAAAGTAATAAGTGTAAGTGCCGAACACTGCTGAGCGCGTAGACGTAGACCAAAGAGAAGACGTTTTGTTCGTGAGTGTGGTCGAGAACCAAGTGAAAATAGTTAGGAAAATATTAGAAGTCCGGAGCTGCTCTTGAAGGGGTTGAACTTTGTTAGCGGGGCTGATCGCGGTGCATGGTGATTGGTTAGTTAGGACTTAAGTAGGATTGAGGGTGCGACTTGGCAACAGGGTAGATAGCGGCTGGCTGCGGCGGGGCTGTGCAAACCACCAGCCAGCGGCGGAAAAAGACCGCACATGCGGTGTAGAAAGTCCGCCGTTCGGAGAAGTGCAATCGAACGGCGAAGGGTACCGCGGTGCTATAAAAGGGATGTGTTTATCCAAGGGTTTTACGCTTTAGCGGGGACCGTGTCGGGACGAACAACTCTAGGAATGAAAAGTAGAAGCACCATAAAGCCATAAAAGTAAAATAGCATAGCGTTAGCAAAGCCTAGAAGAATTTACAAAACTGGAAGAAAGACATTTGGGACGGCAGAGATTTTATACAGCTTTACGAAAAATGAAACCCCACAAATACTTTGAAACTCATTCATTTCATGAGTTAGAAGTGCGTTGTCTCCGGCGGTCAACACGACCCAGACAATTTCCTGCAGATTTTTTCAGGCAGATCCATCAGTGGATGCAAAACATGATTGTACAGGCATTTTGAGCCTAAGAAATATTGTTTTCAACATTCACTCACCTGAAATGCACCGCAGTGCTTACATTGAATTTCCCATTAAGGTAAAAATTGACCTATGCATACTACATTGAATTCTAAATGTACTCATACATTCCTTTCAGATTTGCGTCCGTACGTATCCCGAAAAAATATTAAAGATGCAAAGTGATGAAAATATGTATATTGTTATATTTACTACTCTTTCTATTATGCATTATTTTTAAATAAAACTTTAACAAGATTCATGTGTTTTGTCTGTACATTGTTCTTACTGTTTCAGCATTGAAAAATATGAATCAAATGAATAGTGGGACTGTGGAGGGGAGATTTCGAAGCGATGATTGACGCGCCCTCATATGGGAGGTGAGCTTTTAAGTGAACACGAGTTAACATGGAGCTTGAGATTCTATTTCGGCATTTTCTTTGGTCTAGACTAAACTACTTGGCGACTATACATAAAAAATATGGAAAATTCCACCTAAGATGTCCCGAATCATAGAATGTTGTAAACTTAGCTTATGGCTTTATTTTAGGCTTGGTGATAGATACTTCCCAGAGCCATCGATTCGCAACAGGTTAAGAATCATGGACAATAAATCAAGATTTTAAGGTATTTGAATACGAGCTCAACCAATAAACAAACAATGCAAATGAACAACAAATAATGGGAAATTTGCAATATGATTACACGACGCAAATACGAGTGATAGGTTATCAATTCGTATGTGAGCGATAACCACTCGAGGTTTTACATACATTTGCATACTTGAATACAACCAACACAATTTTGTGACTCTATATCAGTTAAAATAAGAAAAAAAAACTTCTGAGTACACAAATAGTAAACAGTGTATCACAAACGTTGTAACTTTCACAAGTTTTGGGATTTACACAGTTCTCTACTCAATATCAATGGCATTGCTCGAATTGGATATATGAGAAGATGGAAGGAATGTGTTTGAAGATAAATAATTCAGGTTGTTGAAATAGTTGATGGAAACAATGTGAGCATTGTTATTGTGAAGGAATCCCCGGACGAAGTCATACTTGCGGAATCAAAACCTGCTCGAAAATTGCAACGATTGTAACCGTACCGAGTCGCTTTTTTATACCCAACGATTTTTCTACACAGTTGTACACAGTCGTGCGCTACTTATTCAAAGGTCGTCACACACCGAAGTCGTTTCGTGTCGTACGCGTGGTACGTCAGTTCGAAATCAATCGATCGCGATTTACCAAACAAAAAAAAAACCAACGCCAATCAACCTCCACACGGTTCTATGCAGAAAGCAAGTATCAACAAAGTTTTGATTGCACGTATTCCGGTGGCCTTTTGACTTTATCCAAAATAGGAGACTACTTGGCACCTCTAACAATAAATCCTATTTAAGTTTGGAACAAATTTGCGAGCGGAGGAAAGGTGCCATGAAGTGAAGGGTGTGAAGTTGTCCAAGCTGACATGATTTCAAGTTGATTAGAATTTCACGCTCCTTATTGTAAGTCTGCTTTTGCCAGTTTTAACGGGGTTTAGTGGGGGTTTCCTTGTTGTATCTAACTGGGTTTATAGGTATTTGGGGGCATTTGTAGAAGGCCTGAGAACACTGAGGGGACCGGTGTTTTCGAACGGTTGGTACCAAGTGGCACGAAGGCGTTCCCCTTTGCGAATTGAAAATCTGCGTGTAGGAAGCCAGTTGTATGATGGCGGAGACAGCGAACGGCGACGGCAGCATTGATCTAGTCGAGTGCAAATTCGGTGGCAGCATGGACGCGTGCTTCACCGCGTTTGATAAGAACGGGTAAGTCCCCCATTTACCTGGCGTGCACATGTTTAACCTCACTTTATCATATGGCCGGACTCGTAACGTCTACGAGCCGGTTTGTTTATGAAACTCATGGTCATTCATAATCAATCGATATTATCATCAAAACAGCTGATGACGATAAAATATTCATGAAATTTTTTAGTCATTCAGTTATTCGTTATACTTGGAATAAAGTTGAATACATAATAGTTAACTTTTTAAACTTTAATTAAGTATTTACCGCTGTGAAGTTAGTAAAAAAATCCCAGAAAAATTTTTGAGATTTCCATAAGAAAAAAATAAAAAATAAAATTTAAGGGGTACGCACAAATTTTATTTTTCCTTTACATATGTTGTTTATGTGACCCAAATGAGTGCAAATTTCGCGAGACACATTTTTGACTCGGTGCAAGTGCCCTAAACGGATGATTGAAGTTTGAATTTTCAATTGATCCGTCCATAAGAGGACATATTCACTCGATTGTCTCCGATTGAATTATACGAGGGTGCCTCAAGATGTTCAAACAAAAGTTGTTACAAATTCAGAGAGGAATATGCTGATGACAAAATTCACGATCGAGGCGGTGCAGATAGGAGGAAGGGTTAAATAAAGAGATAATACATTGAATCTAGTACCAAAATAAAGAACTCATTAAGGGGCAGCGCATGCCATCATTAAAAATGAGTTTTTTTGCAAATTAACCAGTAATTTGTAGTTGTAATTCAAATTCTTCTTTGCAATGATCTCAACTTAATAGAAATTTATGCCAACGAAGCGGAAACAATTACACCCACACACACCCACACACACCCACACACACACCCACACACCCAATTGACGGATCAATTGAAAATTCAAACTTCAATCATCCGTTTAGGGCACTTGCACCGAGTCAAAAAATGTGTCTCGCGAAATTTGCGCTCATTTGGGTCACATAAACAACATATGTAAAGGAGAAGGGGTACGCGCAAATTTTATTTTTTATTTTTTTCTTATGAAAATCGAACAAAATTCTTTTCTGGGATTTTTTTACTAACTTCACAGCGGGAAGTATTTTGCCAACCCAACATGATATTATCGTCACAACAAGTCGCAACGACGTACGATAAGAAGAAGAATACCTGGAGGTGAGGGTGCCGGTTGATGATGAGTGATAGAGTGTTGATGATATATACACTGTTTATTACAAAACAAATGCGAAAAGTTTACAAACACACAACAAAGAATACAGTACAAATCGCGAAGTAGTGGAAGAGATCTTGACGGTACGAAAGCAGCAGACTAATTGTAACTGCCGAGGCTAGGAAAAGAAAATACATTGCAGCCTCGGGTGTAGAAAAAGATCGGTCCAGGTAGAAAATATTGGCGGGTCAGAGAAGTACATGCAATGGTTAGTTTGGGTTGGCTTTGGACGAACATTTGGTTAGTGAGAATTTTGGAGAAACAGATATGGGAATAGAGGTATAGAAAAGTAGTTGAAGAAATGTAAATACTAAATCTAAAGCATGCCAAAATGTGGCGGGAAACGCCACATATCCATTAATATGATTGTACTCATTGTCAGTTTTTTATATACATAACCTCAAGAAAATCACTATGGAAATGACTGCATACAGCCACGCAGAATATTTCGATTTTGATTTATGTACTCTTACAAACACGCTATTATTTACGACACGTGCACAAATCGATAAATCACACAGTGCAAAATACACCCCGAGCTCTCGATGGGTGAAAATCAACAATCAACCTCGAACCGGAAGTACCTTTATTTCTTCTTAATAGCTTCGAGTGATAGTGCGTATGTTTTAAAGTAAAATTGCTCGCTTTTTTTGTATCGCTCTATCGCCACGAGAGCCATTACAAACCTATCGTTGTGTTGTTATACGCGGCCGTTATTGCGGTTGTTATCAGGACAAGCAAGTGAGTGGTAATTACGTGATAATAGAGGCTCGCGCTTATCGGGCGGCTGCCAGTGAAGGTAGCTTCAGTTAAAGATCTGTCAAATGCGAGCGAGAAATTACGGCATGCATCATTTAAAAAAATTAAGTGCCGTAATCCATTATGGCTGGCTGACGTGAGGGTAAACAAATTTCCCCGTGATAAGAAAATGCACTCTTTTTGTGTGCTATAATAACATTTGCAATGTATTTGGGTTAATTATACTTAACTTTATACAATAGTTTATTTTAGGTTTATTTTTTGCGGTTTTGAAGAAAAAACTTCTTATTGGCGGGTAAAGCGTTTCTTTACGTAACGGTAACGGTTATGGCGGATACCCAGGTGATTCGCTCTAGGGGAAAACCCAACTACTAGGGATGTCAATTTTCCTCCAGTCATCGAGTATTGGTGAAATCGATTAACCGCGGTCTCCGATTAATAAACGAAGGAACAATCGGGCGTAGTATACGATTTTAATCGATTACGATTACTAACAGAATCGATGGTTGCGCCATCTACTAGCCAATGCTCGCATTAATATTCCTTTTACCGATTACTACTGTGTTAGTACAATATTTTGCAACTAGATAACGCATGCATTTTATGAAATACATGAAATAGAATTTTATATCAAATATGTTTACACTACCAATGACTTTCATTGTGCAGAAAAAAAAAGTTAAGGGGGAAATAGATAAAATTAATATAGAAAATTATTGTAAAAGGCCATCAACAGTTAAATATTTCATATAAAATATGGAATTTAGACTTAAAGACAAATAAAATAGATATAAAATGGGGTAGTTGGCAACTACCCCACGGTCTCATTCTCTCTCTCTCTCTCTCACACACACACACACACACACACACACACGTATCTCTCGCAATGCCATGCATTTCTATGCTAAGTGTTCCCAGTGCCCCTTCAAATCTTTAGACTGGGCATGTCAAAGGTGCCCGATAATTCCAGATTATTCGGTTTTTCGCCTTGTCGATTTCGGATTAAACCGGGCTTTTACTTTTAAGGGTTCAACTCGGATTTTCGTAAGTTTCGGTTACTATACTAGAATTAAACGCAGCGCATGTGAAATATATCACTCTGAAAGTTAGTAAAGTCAAGAGGAGCCTAAACCTCCACTTCTGGTCCACTGGCTTGTCGAAAAAGACTAATTGCCGGCATAATAAGTTCTATTCTCATGTACGCGGCGCCGGTGTGGCATGAGGCTCTCAGATACCAGAAAATAAGGAATCGCTATTAGCAATCCAAAGACGGACAGCACTTGGCGTCTCAGGGGCTTATTGGAGCGTTTCCAGAGAAGCCGCCCTAATACTAAGCAGCATAATTCCGGTGGACATCAGAGTAGCTGCGAGGGCAAAAGCATGGTCAGTGCGTCGGCCAGGGAAAGAACAATCGCAGCTGGAAAACAGCACAGATGCGACTGTACTAAAGTGGCAAGAGCGGTGGAGTGCCAGCGAACGAGGTAAATGAACGAAACGTTTCATTCTCAATATCCGTGAATGATTCTATCGAGGACATTGGGAAATTAACTTCTGGCTGTCGCAGCTTCATGGTTGTTTCGGGGAATGCCTGCACCGAATGAGAAAGAGGGAGAACGCATGTATATTCTGTGTGGAACGCGACAATGCAGAACATACATTTTTTCACTGCATGCAATGGTTGACAGATAGAAATGAATTAGAGGCTAGATTGGCGCAAACCCGGACAAGCCCGGACAATCTAACAAACCTCATGCTCCAAAACAAAGAAAACTTGCAGATAATTGCAAACTACATAAGAACGGTGCTCCACAGGAAAAAAGTAGAAGAAATAGCAATTACAGATACGGTGGGGTATGCTGTATAGCCTCCTGAAGTGCCTAGTTCCATGGGGTAAGGAAACAAAACATAAGATGATTCTGGGTGAGCCACGACAACATAACTGCTCCCACTTACTTCGGTTGGTTCTGTGGTGGTCCAGACCACACATTAACATATTTTAGATATTGCATTTCTTCAAGTTTTTTCCACTGTCTATTCTTTTAATTTCAACTCTGCAAATCTTTCAAGCCTACACATCTGTTTCCAATCTTTGCATGCATTCCAAGCGCAGGTATATATCTTCTCTTCGACCCTTGCGCTCTTTC
>JAODAC010039767.1:0-12160 GCA_027575185.1 Mimaenictus wilsoni | reverse complement strand
TTAAATAGAATCTACATATCTATACAAAATTTGGGGACCTCAGACTTAAGGCATATCAACTTAAGTAAACATTACTTATATAATTTTGTAGAAATCCAAAGTTCAGTTAAATTTAAAAACCCAGAAACGGACTCAAGTCATATGACTTAAGCCTAACATTAAGTTACTTTCAAATTTAAATAGAACCTATACATTTTTTAAACAAAAAATTAAGGAACGTAATAACAATTCCAACAATTTGTAATAAATTTAACTATTTACTAAGTGCACTCAATCGAAACGCTTACTTCTTAATTTAAGACGTTTTTGGGTCGCTGATTCCACCCAACAAAAAAAAACAACCTTTCGCAAGTTTTTCGCCACATACCAGCGCACACAATCGACAAATAATAAACGATTATCATTGGCGCGCAAATCAAACGATGTGCAATCACATTCAAATACACCTCTCACCGGGCACTTTTCATTCTCAATGAAATACCAACCATACCAACATTAGTATATATTAATAACAAAGACGAATCAAAAACGCATAAAACACGATATTAACTTTTCGTTTTTTTTTGCGATTACAACATCCATGAGATGCTGGAATTAATAAATTAATAAAACAGTAATAAGTACTTCTTAGCTCATAATAAAACCAGCCATGTTCTTATATGAGTTAAGTCTACGTAAGGCTTTACATTTGCTACATTTATCTAAACATATCTATAAGATTTACAGATATATTCTGCTTTAAAATCGTTTTAATTAATAAGGTTGAGAATATTTCATCATTTCGTTTCGAGCGATCCAGACATCGAGCAATGGAATTGATCGCAGATAAGAAGACTCTTGCTCGCGCGAACGATTTTATATAAAATTGTGCTACGCATGGCAGATATATTTATGCTAAAGCGAAGTTATGCAGCCGCGATTGTGTGTGCGGCCGGCGCGCGATTTTCCGCGAGACGAAATCGGCCGGCGTATCGATTGTATCAGCACGAATATTTATATTGAAGTAATTTGAACACTTTCAAACAGGCGTGAGAGCGTGTCTTCGTTTGGTGGGATGCATGCGTTTAAGAAAATTCTTCTTTAAGGATCTTCGTTTTTTGTTAAAAAAATCTATAAATAAGAATCCAAGAAGAATTGTTTACTAAGATAAGGTAAATACAGTATGTTCAAGTATTTATAGTAAACATTATTCTTTGTAGGATTATTTATGAATTGTAGGATTTGTAGAATTTACAATCCATTACTGTGGTCACTAGCTCTATTCAATTGGATTTCCTAATTTCATAATAAGTCTAATTAGAAACTAATTGCAATGGATAGGGAGAATTCATATTAAACTCCGCTCGCCGAGATTCGATATATCCAGATTACAGCTTTGGTTTCTTTTTTTATGGGGATAAAAGAAATGTGACCAATGAGAATCGAGTATTTTCCGAACATTGCCGAAGTGTCGCGAATATTTTGTTGCTTGTCACGAATATTTTGTTGGTTGTCTCAGAATTCTAATTTAAATGGCGACCTGTCATATTCAAATCTCGTGACACTTCGGCAATGTTCGGAAAATACTCGATTCTCTTGGTCACATTTTTTTTATGTACCATTTTTGGCCGATTTTTGGCTTATCTAAAATAACACGTAAAATTGACTTAGAACTCCCTTTGTTTGTTGATTGTTTCGAATATTTTGTTGCTTGTCTCAGAATTCTAATTTAAATGGCGACCTGTCATATTCAAATCTCGTGCCACTTCGGCAATGTTCGGAAAATACTCGATTCTCTTGGTCACATTTTTGTTATCTACCACTTTTGGCCGATTTTCAGCTCATCTAAAATACCACGTAAAATTGAGTTAGAACTCCCTTTGATTGTTGTCTAGAATATTTTGTTGCTTGTCTCAAAATTCTAATTTAAATGACGACCTGTCAAATTCAAATCTCGTGACACTTCGGCAATATTCGGAAAATACTCGATTCTCATTGGTCACATTTCCTTTATCCCTACCACTTTTGGCCCATCTAAAATAACACGTAAAATTGAGTTAGAACTCCCTTTGTTTGTTGGTTGCCTCGAATATTTTGTTGCTTGTCTCAGAATTCTAATTTAAATGGCGACCTATCATATTCAAATGTCGTGACACTTCGGCAATGTTCGGAACATACTCGATTCTCATTGGTTACATTTTTTATCCCCACCACTTTTGGGCGATTTTTGGCTCATCTAAAATAACACGTAAAATTGAGTTAGAACTCCCTTTGATTGGCTACTTATCTTTTGTCCTCATATCCCCTTATCCAAATTATATAGTAACACATATTACATAGTAGACGAAAGAGGCTAAACTAACATTACCATACTCGTAAGAAGACATAACAACAATTGCTACAACTACAACAGCCGTACGAAGATGGAAAACTCAACACACGCCATTCCAAAGCAAACTATAAACTCTTCCACATCGGAATTACCTCCTTTCATGTTTACTACTAATTTACGCTCGTCATAATTAACGGTTTTTCCCCTGTCCATATAAAAATCTATCTGCTATTACCATATTTACAATTTCTAACCTTGCTCACTCACTTGACTACTGCTTTTCTAGTCGCGTTGGTTTGCATACGCGAACATAATAAAATCATTTTTCTCCGTACATGAATGCTCGCTTTAAGCGAGTGGTCAGCGAACAACAAGCAAACAGTTAATTTGATTAATTGTTCTTCGGCGCGTGAATGTTTATGCTCCTTGCACAATTCGCGCGCGCGGTGCCGCGGTCGATCATCAGTCCGCGAATTGTGCGCATAAATAATTCAACGCCCGCCTTGGGTTGTTAGCGTTTATGTGCGGTTATTAGCAGGCGAACGGCGAATAATTGCGCCTGTTAATGGATTAATAGAATTCAGCGGCGTCCTAATTGCAGAGGGTGCATGGGTGGTAAGCGCACGCGCATTCGCAAATTAGCTGCGCCTGAGCGCAGTCCTACCCAACCATTACATTGATGGATGGGGAGTTTTTCCGAGGATTTTCTTTCAACAGCGAAGAAAAAAAGTTAGTTTACATTTATGAGGTAGCAGTAATGAAGAAGAGTAGAAATTATGTCGGCTTTTCTCAATGGATTTTAGTGCAATAAATATGTTGTTTCTATTCATTTTATGTTTTTACGAGATTTTTTTTAATTTTCGCTGTTTGGAGGAATTTTGTTGTGAGAATAAAATTAAGTGGAAATTAAGTTTAAAACGTCAAATGTGGATGCTTGCCTAACCCTAACATATTGTGAGTAGCATCATATGAAAGAGGGTGATCTAGGGCGCATATAGGCACTAAAATTGTTTTGGTACTATCGAGGAAAGGCAGTTTCTGACCCAAAATATAAAAATGGCGTATTTAGACTGCTTAAGATGTATTAAAAACCATGAAATGCCAAACTGATTTCACCAAATCTGAATAATAATATGATTAATAGTTTAAAAATGCGTAATTTATCAAATATAGTCGGTTTGACGTGCAAAAACTGCAACATTGGACAATGTGGAGTTGGGACAGGGAGAAACATGCGTTTTAAAATCAGCGTGCGTCAAAATCGTTAGGAGCTGATGTCGACTTTTATTTTAGTCGTTATGACCACCTATTATTCAGATATATACATTAATAAGACTGTGGAAAAATATTTTGTAAAGCATGCGAAAAATACTATGAGTTTCTAACAGCATCGTGTACAAAATCGCCGTTTCCCCACTTACATCGATATATACTAATTTTCAGTTTAGTACTAGCTCTTCTGGTTTATCAGGAAAACATAATTAAAAAATTCCAATGACGGTTTTACTCAAGTCAATGTCACTCAAGTCATGAACCTTTTCTTTATGATAAAATTTAAAGAACAAAAATGAGAATACAATTTATACTGATGAACTTATACGAATTTTCTAAACTATAGATTTCTTAAAACACACTGTATGTTTCAAAATTAATTTATTATAATTTTTTCGAAATGTTCGATATTTGTCTTTGCATTCAAACGCTTCCGCCTTCGAGTCATTTCACTCATCACCACGCTGCGGCACGCCGCACCATCCATAATCTAAATGACTCCCTCTGCGTGGTGTGCGCACGTTTATGCATTTCAATGTCAAGATGCTCAGCAATCGTAAGCGGATTAAGTTATTACCTGTGCTTAAGGCGCATCCCAGCTTCGGTCTCCGTCGCCTAGCGTTTGTTGCGTTTGGCGCGAATCTAGGAAGTGCCGTATTAGCGCACGTATTTGTATGCGCAAACGCAAGCGCATACGCTAGAAAAAAAAAAGTGCACCGGTTCAGAGTGCGGCTGCGCAGAACGCTCAGCGTGAAGGGCCAAAGGTGAGACGCGACTGCGGCGACGCAGGAGGCCAATGCTAAATCGTCCGGAAAATAATGAAACACATCGGCGGCTCCGATGTTTCCGTCGTGCAATATGAATAACATGAACTCAAATAGAAATTGCAATAAATTTTGTTTGTTCTCTTACATGCCCTGAGGATGTCTACATCGTCGCTAGGTGGTGCTATAAATTATTTCTTATATGCCTTTCCTAGACTAGGAAGACTATTTGTCGACCTTTGGCATTGTTATATTTATTTGCTTCAAGTCTCTTTAGTTAATTGCTCTTAAGTCACTTTTGTACTTAAGTCATTTTATTTAAGTTACTTTACTTAAGTCTCTTTATTTAAGTCAATATGGTTTTAATCAGGTTAAATTAGATAAGTTTAGATGGTTTAAAAAGTTTTAAATAATTTTAGTTCAATCTCTTCTAAACTTACTTAACTCTCATAAATCTCGATATGGTGAAATTGAAGCAGCGCTTAAACTAGGGTAAAACGTGTGTGTACACATGTAAATAAGCCACAAATCACTTATCAGTCGGCGCAAATCTCTGTGACCTGCGCAATACGCATGCGCTCGTTTCCGCTGCGTGCGCCGCGCATCGCACTTTCGGCGCGCAGTGCCAATGCGCTCAGCAGGAGGCGCGTGCGCACCGCCGCGGCGGCGGCTTTCACTTTACGACTCACGCTCGCGCATTGTTCCGCCGCCTGGTGTACACGAGTGATTTTCAAACATTTGCCAACAATCGCACTGTGCCAATCGCTATCAGCATCAGCCGACACACTCGCAGCGAATGTGACATGCACGTAGAGAGGAGAGAGAGAGAGAGAGAGAGGAAAAAAGGCACATTCGACAGGATGTCGCACATGTCATATGAACAACATGTTACTTTTCGCTAGTTTACACTTCGGCGCGAATTACTACCGTGCATTATTGGGCATGCGTGTGCCTGTTTAAGAACGTCTTTGTTACGAAATTTACTCTTGATTTTTATAGAAAACACGTTTGTGTTACTTAAGCCATTTATGTACTACAAACTTACACGTAACATACACACTTATCTTTTGACGTACTTGTATCTGCATAGTCGACTTATTTTTATTTAAACTAATCTACACTAATATAAAGTTATCCGCACTAATCTAAGTTTTCAAATATAGAGTAATGCAAACCAATCTAATGTAAAGTAAACTAAAGTAATACAAACCAATCTAATCTAAAAGAATCCAAGCTAATCTAATGTTAACTAATCTAAATTAATGCGAATCAATCCATTGTAGACTACTCCGAAGTAGTCTAATGTAAACTTGTGTAATTAATATAATGTAAACGAGTATCGACGAATCGAATGTAAACTGTTGTAATGTACACTAATCTAAACTAATCTTTCACTGCTATGAAATAATCAAACCGATATAATATTGCAAACAAGTCATGTAAACCAATCTTGCGTGCTCTAAACTAATCTAATGTAAACTAATCTAAAATAATCTAATGTAAACTAATCAAAAGTAATCTAATGTTAGCTAATCTAAACTAATCTAATGGAAACTAGTCTAAACTAATCGAATGGAAAATATTTTTATGTAAACTCATGTAACTGTTAACTCATCGAACTAATTAAAATTGATATAAATTAACCTAACTAATCCAAACACAATTAATCTAAACTAATCTACTCTAACCTGAGTAAAACCCATTAAAACTGAATCTTATATAGTATGACTAAATAACTGAACGTAATCCAACTAAACTTAATGAATCAACCAGTCTAAATCAAGCAATACAAGTATAAAAAATATGCAAATAATAAATTCATTTAGATTAATAACGAAAGCAACTATAAAATGTCTAGAAAATTGAGTGCAGCACTTAAGTTAAGTAACTTATCTTAACATAAGTAACATTGTATGTTTGACACATATAGGAAATGCATTTGAAGTCGTAATCTGGCCACAGTCATGTTAAGATTCCACATAATCTTAATGTGCCTGCGTACAGTGACTTAACAACTTGGGACATATACACAAATAGAGGTAAAAATAAAGAATATGTAATAGAGCAGAAAATAATCCCGGGCGCATTTGAATATTGCGCCGAGGCGCGCGGCGTGCGGCGTGGTGGATATATAATAAGTTGACATTTTATTTGTTGCTTGTTGCGAAAGGTGTGGCGAGCGCGATTTCATGGCCATGCGCGTCCACCAGCGTGCGCAATCGACTTAATCGATTTGCATACAAGTGGTCGCGGCCGCACGGCTACCGCGCAGTCGCAGACGCTCCGGCTCGGCCGGAGCGCAATTTTCATCTCGTACGATTATTTACAGCGGCCAGATCGGCGTGGAAGTGCTGCTCCGTAAACTAACAGCTGAAAAATATTTGAATTAACAATGCGAACGCGCCGCGTGGCGCATAACTAGCCGGTGTGGTCGTGGGACTTAAGTCATTTCACAATAAAACCAGTCCAGTCCGAGGCTCGCTCTCGCTTGGATATATCCATGCCCCCTAGGCTGCTGCGACACAAACGCGACGTTGTTCTTGTTTTGCGCAAACGGCAAGGAGCAAGGAGTGCGAGGACGAGATACACGCTGGCGCGAATTATACCACGGCTCACAATAAAGTATCGCGATTTATGCATTCGTAATTATCGTGGTCTGTCGCAGCGCCGCCTACAGTGTGTCACTGGAACTACTTGTATTAACGGAGTATTAACTAGTACTACTTGTATTAACGGAGTACTTACTGGCTATGAAAATATGAGAATGAGCGTAGTTGGGCTTGAAACTGACTTAATCGGATGAGGAAAGCTTAATCTTAGTACATTTTGAATTTTAAACTCTGATAACAGCAAAGTTTGATTGCAGCTGTTTAATTAATACCATTAGTCTTCCTGTATGCTAAGTGACTTAAGTCATAAGATTTAACTAGAATGATAGCTTATGAGATTAGCTAATTATTTATATTACAGATTAATTGAAGATAGCGCGTAGTTTATAATTATGACTTAAGACATTTGATTTCAACCTGGGTAAAGGATTTATTTTTTTCATTTAATCCAACTGTGAGAAGGATATAGATAATTTCCTTCCGTCAAATAGTTTTATAGTCATGTGACTTACATTAAGTCATTTTATTTGAGTTTTCATTTAGGTACAGTTTCCAAGAATAGTTAGTTTCCCAGCAACGTTACATATCTTGATATATAATTTGCATAATATATAATTATTATTTAAAGCTAAAGTCATATGACTTAAGTTTAGTTATATCTTCGTCCTCTTCCTCTTGGGAATAGCTTTCAACAAGTTATTTTCCGATTATGGAATAAATATTTGTGTTTTTAATATGATTGAATATGACTTAAGTCAATTTATGAAAGTTAAGCAGTACTCAAAGTATGACTGGTCTCTGGAGAGATTAGAATGGTCCACGCCATTGGGGGTTTATCTATAGGAAATGTAACATAATTAAAATTATGAGTTTTTTGCTCTTGAAGTTGCAGGTTCGAAATTTCTTAGAATAGTTTAAGAAAAATTTGTTTAAAAGTGTCATAACTTTTGTAATTTTAAATATTTTTTAATGATCTCTTCAGATTTAGAAAGTTCATTAGTGCCTATATTGCTTTGGAAATTGTAGAACATGTAACACAGATGAAAATATGAGTTCTTTGCTTCTGAATTTGTAGGTTAGAAATTTCTTAAAAATGGTCCCAGATAAATTTGTTTAAAAATGTCGCAACTTTTGTAATTTTTAATATTTTTTAACAATCTATTCATATTAATAAAATACTTTAGTGTGTACATTGCCTTACCAATTATAGAAAATGTAGCACAATTGCAATTATGAGTTTTCTGCTCATGAATTTGCAAGTTAGAAATTCTTAAAATGATTCAGGATAAATTTGTTTAAAAGTGTCATAACACTTGTAATTTTGAATATTTCTTAAGGATCTCTTCAGATTTAGAAAGTTATGTAGTGTGTCTATTTCTTTGCAAATAATAGAAAGTGTAACACAATAGAAATGATGAGTTTTTTTTTGTTCCTGAAATTGCAGGTTGGAAATGTCTTTAAAAAGTTCAAGATAAATTTGTTTAAGAATATCATAACTTTTGGAATTTTGAATATTGTTTAAAAATCTCTTCAGATTTAGAAAGTTCTTTAGTGGATCTATTCCTTTGCAAATAATAGCAAATGTAACATAATTAAAACTGTGATTGTTGGTACCTGAAATAACAACTTTGAAATATCAAAAATTGCTCAAGATAAATTTTCTTATCAATATCATAACTTTTGTAATTTTGAATATTTTTTAATAATCTATTGATATTAATAAAATACTTCAGTGTGTACATTGCCTTACCAATTATAGAAAATGTAGCATAATTGCAATTATGAGTTTTTTGCTCATGAATTTGCAAGTTAGAAATTCTTAAAATGATTCAGGATAAATTTGTTTAAAAGTGTCATAACTTTTGTAATTTTGAATATTTTTTAAAGATCTCTTCAGATTTAGAAAGTTCTTTAGTGGGTCTATTCCTTTGTAAATTATAGAAAATGTAACACAATTAAAACTATGATTTTTTTGGTACCTGAAGTTACAACTTTGAAATATCAAAGATGGTTCAAGATAAATTTGCTTATTAATATCATAACTTTTGTAATTTTGAATATTTTTTAATAATCTATTCATATTAATAAAATACTTTAGTGTGTACATTGCCTTACCAATTATAGAAAATGTAGCACAATTGCAATTATTAGTTTTCTGCTCATGAATTTGCAAGTTAGAAATTCTTAAAATGATTCAGGATAAATTTGTTTAAAAGTGTCATAACTTTTGTAATTTTGAATATTATTTAAAGATCTCTTCAGATTTAGAAAGTTCTTTAGTGTGTTTACTTTTTTGCAACTAATATAAAATGTAACACAATAGAAATGATAAATTTGTTTAAGAATTTCATAACTTTTGGAATTTTAAATATTGTTTAAAAATCTCTTCAGATTTAGAAAGTTCTTTAGTGGGTCTATTCCTTTATAAATAATAGAAAATGTAACACAATTAAAACTACGATTTTTTTTGGTACCTGAAGTTACAACTTTGAAATATCAAAGATGGTTCAAGATAAATTTGCTTATTAATATCATAACTTTTGTAATTTTGAATATTTTTAATGACCTCTTCAGATTTAGAAAGTTCATTAGTGTCTATATTGCTTTGAATATTATAGAAAATGAAATGAAATGAGTTTTATGCTCTTGAATTTGCAATTTAGACTTTCTTAGAATGTTTCAATATAAATTTGTTTAAAAGAGTCATAACTTGTCTAATTTTGAACAGTTACGCCCAAGTTAAGTCCTTTCTACTTAAGTAACTAACAAAGAATGCAAAATTGTGATAAAATATGTACCTGCATAAAATTAAATTAAAATCAGATAGAATCGGTATTTTTTGCGTAGTTACATTTTACGACCACCACGGCAAACGAAGATTAATTACGAAGATAAAATGATAGATGCATTAAAGATTTACATGTAACTTAACACGTTCCCAATGTTGCACACACGCATGCGCAACAACATGGATTTCGTCGACTCGTTTTTTTTTTCGGAACAACTTTAGATTTCGTTTTTCGTTTCAACATTTACTTTTTTCGTTGTTCTTGCATTTTCGAGGTGTGTTCCGTAGATATGCAGATACATTATGAATGGCATTTCATATAAGTCGCCGAAGCATGCGCCGTACGCGCCGGCAGAGCTGATATCTCGTAATCCGGCGCGGCGAAAGTTTATGCCTTGTCGCACATCATCGTACCGTGCTGCTTTTTTTTTGTCAGCAACTTTCTTTTTCTCTCTGCCATGCCGTATTATTTATTGCCATCTTTTCGTTCGATTTTATGCACAGAACTCGTTTATTATTTAAAAAAAAGACTAATTATAAGCCTCGTTTCAGTTATCCTTTCTTTCGTCCTCGCTTTCGTTTGTTGCTTTGGATTTTCGTTTGCATTTATTGGCGTTGTTAATTGTATGGAAAGTGTTGCTAAGTGATTGGTAACACAACACTACTAATCAATTATACATATTTTGTTTTCTTTTAATTATAATTGTTGTGTACGTTGAATTTTTTGTACTTAATAAGTTTTAATAAAATGTTCATGCATATTTAATTCGATTTCTTTTTTATAAAAATAATGTTTCATTAAGTGATGTTTACATTCTCGAACGCACTACTACCATCAGCAGGTTCATTTCCTGTCGGAGGCATTCATGATTTTCTCTTTCTAATTCTTGCAATTCGTGATTAACATTCTAAAAATTGCATACCAATTATTATTTGTTC
This sequence comes from Mimaenictus wilsoni, assembly GCA_027575185.1. Lineage (NCBI taxonomy): Eukaryota > Metazoa > Arthropoda > Insecta > Coleoptera > Staphylinidae > Mimaenictus > Mimaenictus wilsoni. Next base: position 1,477 of record JAODAC010039767.1, on the reverse strand, counting down.
ATATTGATGTGTCAAAGGCAGCTTTGCTGCAGTCATACAGCATAACAATATGATGGTAGTATATATAAGCAACCTATATTTTGGCATTCACATATCCCCTTTATACATGTCAACCTATCCTCTCCTCCTCCTCCTCTTCCTTTTCGGTAGGCTCATGCCTGTTTGTGGTGCTTCATGCTTTTTCCGACGTTGACTTCCATGATTCTGACCACCTTTTTGGTGGTCTTCCTACCGGTCTTTTGGTGTCGGGGCGATGGGTTTTTGCCCATTTTGCCATCCTGTTGTTTGCCATCCTATGGACATGATCATTCCATTGCCTTCTTCTGTGCCTGTCCTACTTGACTATGTCTTCTACGTCCAATTCAGCTCTTGTGGTGTAGCTTCGTATTCGGTCCCGTAGGGTCACCCCTTTTATTCGCCTACCGATTTTCATTTCAGCCGTTCGCATTGTTTGTTTGCTTTTTGATGTTTCAGCCCTTGTCTCGTTAGCATACGTGACGATCGGGCGAATGCAAGTTTTGTGAGTGCGGGTTTTTGTTTTTGTGCTGAGGTATTTGTTTTTCCATATTATATTGTTTATGGCTCCTGATAGCTTCGTGGCCTTGGTTACTGTGCCGCGAATTTCTTCGTCTAGTTGTTTGTTGCTGGTTATTACAACGCCTAAATATGTGTAGGTGTTTACTTGCTCCTTCCTATCCTCTCTATACATTAATATAATTCATTAAAACCTACTTAACCAATTATACAATAAATACATTCATTCCTAATCTAAAACACAATACTATTACATAATATCTATATATACAATTACGCTGATGATGGTAGTAGTGGTAGTAGTGCGTTCGAGAATGTAAACATCTCTTAACAAAAAATTCGCAGCCCACTTCCGATGATTTAATGTTTCATTGAGTTAAATACCTCGGTACAGAAGACACAATTTAATAAGGTCTCTTGAATATCGGGACTTGCGTTTATTAGGGTCATATCCTAAAGAAAGGAAACAAGACCAGCGAAGTAATGACTTACGGAATCCCGGTATGGGGATCTGCAACATCCCAGCGAATTAAATTGGCACAAGGTACGTACATGCGCCTCCTACGATCTGCGCTTGACATTCCGTGGTTGCCGAGTTGGCAACCAAATTACACGTATCCCTTGAGGATCACCCCAACCCGCTAGTTCGCGACATTGCGAACTACAGAACGAAGAATTTCGACAGTGTAAGGTGGCCATGCCTTCTAGCCCAAATGTAAACTGTTGTCTCTCCCCACCATCACCACATCGTCTTAGAGGTTCTACCTGGCAGACAAACGAGGAAGTGTTTTTAGCTCGGTCGGTCATTCCTGACGCACTAACATCTTGCGGTGACAGGAATCCAGCTTTAGGCCGAAACCAGCATCCGCGCGAAACATGACATCTTCTCCGCGAAGTCTAACGTGGTACACACATACCGACAGCATTGATTCTGGAGATAGAT
>JAODAC010039735.1:0-12165 GCA_027575185.1 Mimaenictus wilsoni | reverse complement strand
ACTGCTTAGATTCACTTCACAACAACGAAGAGCCTAAGAACCTCAGTTGTGAATGTTTCGCCTTTCAAGTGTCTCTAAGCCTACTCCTTCGACTTGTGCTGCATCTGGTGATCGTGCAAGTTGTCGTCATTCCGTGCAGAATTAACGCCTCTGCACCATCATCAAGATACTCCTGGAAAGTACCAGTCCAGGAAGTTGTGACCGACCGCCTCTTTACGGCGGCATACGCACACAACGTATCTAGGACGAGGAAAGGTTACCAACAGAATGGAGAACTGGACTGATATTACCTCTGTACAAAGGAGATAAATTGGAATGCAAAAACTACAGAGAGATAACGTGGCTATAAGTAGGCATGAAAACACTTGAAATAATACTAGAAAAGCAAATAAGAGAGCAAGTCGGGAAAAAAATGCACGTTGACCAAAACGGATTCAGGCCAAATCACAGAGTAATATATGAAAGGGAATCATGAAAGGTTGAAAAGAGTGAAAGATCCAATTTATATGAAAGCTCTAAGAATGTGAATCTAGGCGGAGAAAATGGGTAATTTAGTATAATGTTTCTGTTACTTATGTTTTTTTTTTCTGTGATATTGTATAAATTTTGTTATTTCGATTATTTTGCCTTGTTCACCCGTCTCGATTACGGTTATTACTGGTTCTGTTCAATTAATTTTAACTGTAATTTGTCATATTTGGAAAGAATTGTTTGGCAAATTAGTTGAGGCAACGGTCGATTTTGTCGCTAGTAAATTTGGAACCAAACAAACCCGCTAGAGTGGGAGGTCTAGATATGGCTAGTCTATGCTAGCAACTCTAACTATCTCTTTTTACCTACATTCGTTAGACAAGAGTAGACATAGAAGCACGAAGCCGGAGTCGCCGGTGTGAACGCCGTCTAAGGCAATTAATTGAAGCGAGTTTAGTAGAAATAGGATGGAACGAATCAAATGGTATAATCGTGTCAGTAGAAGTCCTTTTTCTGAAAATTGAAAATTCTAACTGATCAGTAGCTTTTTTGCATTGTACCAAATAAACCAAAATTCTAAAGCGTTAAAGTGTTTATTACATTTTACATTTTAAAATTAACACTGGATAATTTTAAAATGTTTTACCAAAACCCGGCAGTAGATTCCATCAATTATGTAGAACATTGTATACTGTAGAATATTTTCCCATATTTTCAGTATAATAAAAAAAGAGATCGTTGCCAGTTGTTCCGTACTTTTTTTGTCTGTCAACGTACAGTCAAATATATTAGTTTATACCAGTTTATATAATTTTATTTCCGACCGTATCCCTGTTTGCATTCATCTTATTTTGTCATCATCATCATGTTTTGTAGGACTTTGCAATGTGAATTTGGAATAGTTTTAAGCAGATTTCAAGAATTTCCTTGTCAGTAAAACACAGTAGTTTCGCCAAACCACAGTGTTTTCGTTGCTGCTTGCTTTTCATAATATTAAAATGGGTCTGGTAACAGACATTTGTCTGGAGAGCAGTTATTTAAAATTAAAAACAATCAGAAAACGTGAGTGGATCAGTAGTATAAATGAATCACGGCAACACTTCGACGAATTCGCACCTGATTTAATGTCTGACCTAAAGGAAAACCTGGTCTCGACAATAACGTTTCAAGAACTTGAAAATTTCATTTATAGAGGGCAATTATTAAAATGAAAATAAATGTGCAAATAACAGTGATGCGTCGACATTATCGAGCGAGCAATTTTCAGTATAATAAAAAAAGAAATCGTTGCCAGTTGTTCCGTACTTTTTTTGTCTGTCAACGTACAGTGATTTATATCAGTTTATATAATTTTATTTCCGACCGTATCCCCGTTTGCATTCATCTTATTCTAATTAGAAAAAAAAACGTGAACTGCGTCTGGCATGAATGGTGTCCAGCATCTCACCGAGTGCAATCACACAAACAGATTTATCCGGTGCAGCCCTTGGCGGCCGGGACCGTCCCTACGTTTTCATAACTGTGAATATTCCCGGTTCCATCCCGTGGTGGGACAGAATGTGTTCTGGGCACCTAATTCGCTATGCATGTTATGCAAATGAACTCGAGGTGTGCGTCGTTTTTTTCTCTCGGACTACGTCCTTAGATTATAACCGATTTCATAATTTTTTTGCGTCGTTCTCAACGAAACAAAGGCCTTTGCCGTGCGCATTGACATTGTATCTGAAAACTATTCATCTCGTTATTTCTCTACCCTTCGTACGAGCACATGTAACCTGAAACAATTCAACTCAACACGAAACAATTACTGTTAAGAACGCCACCCTTCACAATCAATGCATACATTTTTTTTGTTGTTGTTTAAGCCGAAGGGTTCATAAAACAATACAGCGTCAAACTGGATGCGTTTTTTTTTTTGTTCTTTAAACTTTTAACAGCAAAGCTGATTAAATTTTAAGGTTTTATTACGCAAGTTTGGCTGAAAATATTCACGGTATAATTAATTTATTTCAACCATGCGACGGCAATAAAATAAGCGCACATAAAACGCAATCACGTTGACGGAAAGATAAACAAAGAAAAAATAAATATTCATACATCCTGCAAACATTCGTGGCCGCCGCATTCGTTGGACGATGGCGGCGTGTTGGGAACGCACGTTGCCTCCTCCACAAGCTCCTCTGTGCTCCATTGCCGAAGCATAATTAACATGTGCCTTAATTACGAGCATCGTCGCACGCCATCCGTAACGCGAAATAATATTTTTATGGTGCATCCGTCGTTTACTCGAACATTAATTTCACAATTTTTATCGCTCCTCCAGCGCACACCGCCGTCGCCATGACAACAAGTTTATAAATACAATAAAATTACTTGCAAAATTGAAAGACACATGTGCCATATATTAAAACTATGTACATTCACAACATATTTTAAGATTATAAAAATAACATGTATGCTATGCACGAGGCACCAATTAAAATACTTAATTTGCAAAGGTTTTAATTCGAACTGTTTTATTTGAACTTGTTTTTTGTTCTAGATTCAAACGCACTACCCCCATCATGTGGTTATTTTGAATGATTATATTTTGACTATATTTTCAATGAGCAGCATTGATGTCGCTCACCATCTACAATCCAAATAGTGAGGTGTGTTGGGTGCCTGTTTGTTTTGTGATATTTTGTTGGTTTCGAAGGTAAAATATTGTGCGAATAGATAGATAGATAGATAGATTTTAACGGCTATCGACCATTACAGTCTTTCTGCCATGAAACAAATGTACATCGTAATACATAGTATATATATAATAGGTTTACATATTTATGTATGTTCATAACAGTGTGTTTTCAGGAGTTTTGAATTTGATAGGTGAATTTTCATTTTCATTTGGGTTAGGCCGGCAATATTTTTGAACATTCGGCTAAAAGTGTTATTATTTGCGTCGTTTTGAAATGGTTTTTGTTAAGTTTATCTTTCTCAAACATGCCCATTCTTTTGTTACTCATCGAAATATGTTTGAAATGGGCGTGGATGTCTGTTTCTTTCTTTTCTGGTTTGCAAGGACCCTGAAGGAAAGCTAATTTTCGATCAGTGGCATAGATTTTCATTTCATGTTCCTCTCGGAAACTGGCACTTTCTAATGATTCCTTACATTCTTCTTAAATACTTACATTACTTAAAAATTCTTACATTCCTGAAATACTTTTGATTTGGGGGAAGCAACCAATACTTGATCATACATTTTCTTATTGGTGTTGTCGGATATTCATGGCTATAAGAATATTTTGAATATTTCTCGATGATCTTCTTCTTATGTTAAGCTGGTTAGCTTGTGTTTTACTGGCATTTCCCCTGGGATATTGATGTCCAGCTATCGGACCATCTTTTTGGTGACCTGCCGGAGTGGCGCTTTCTTTGTGGTCTGCCCTCTTCCACCATTCGCACGATTCAATCGATCTGAATTCTATCAACGTGATCGTTCCACATCCTCCTACGATTTCTTGTCGATCGCACTATGTCTGGTACATTGCACCTTTTTCTAATATCGCTATTCCGTTTCTTGTGCCAGATGGTTAGTCCGCTTATAGCTCTTGGAGCGTGCATCTCTGTTGTTCTGAGTATGCGTTTGGTGAGGGCGGTGTCCGCTCTTGTTTCCACGGCGTAGGTTAGAATAAGTCGTATGCAGGCATTATATATACGTGTTTTGCTGGACATAGACATGGTCCGGTTCTTCCATATAGAGTTCGGAAGGCATCCAGATATTCTCGCTGCTTTATTGGCCTGTTGTCTGCCGTCTTCTGCCAGGTTTCCCCAGCTAGAAATCCTTACTCCAAGGTAGTTGAACTGCGAGACTTGTTCAATGGTTGCGTTATTAATAACAATTTTGGCCCTGATGGGTATTTTGGAGATCTTCGGTGTCAGCGAATAGTGTAGCGTCGTACAGTGGCCAAACGGTGACCAAAATTATTCGCCGGTCCGGTCGCTACGAGCGCGCGCTTCTTTCGTAATTTTCTAGGAGTTATTTCACGCGAGATTTTTCATACTAAATATGAAGCTATGAAGATGAAACAAACATCAAAATGCTTCCTAATTCTTCTACTTTCTCATGGTATCAAACTTATTTTAATCCCATTACGACAAAACTCTTTTATACTGCTTTTGAAATGAGCTGTTTGATGAAAATTGGAATCCGAACTTCAATAGGGGTTTTTCACCCTTATCCGCCGATCGAACAATATGCTACATACATCAATTTATTCCCCTTTTTATGTACTTTAACATGGTATTAATATTTTTCTATTTAGTTTTGTGCAGCTATCGATTATACCTTGTTATATATCATATTTCGTGCATTTATCGGTTATTTTCATTCAAATCAACACACATACTCTTTATATCTTGCACATATTACATAAACTATACATATTACCATTGTTATCACTTTACTATTGCAATAAAATATTTATGAACCTCACCATATTACCCCACTGAATCATCCCTGCAACACCTTTTCTTCGACGAAGTCGCTATCAGTGTCTTTATCAATATCTGTGCTTTGTATTAGAATGATCGACTAGAATAGTCAAGACTGATTCCATTTTCAATGATCTAGCTTATACCATTAAATATAAACCATAAAAATAGGCTGTAGGAATAGGCTGTGTTCATTGAAATAATTCATAAAATCACGAAATAATTTTATATAGAAACAATAAAATGACAGAAATACCTAATTATTTATTTATGAGTCCCTTAGAACAAATTTAGAAGAAATATTAACCACGGTAATAAGTTTAGTTTCTGTTGATTTGTAAGAAAACAACCGATAAATGCATGAAATATGTTATAAAACAAGGTGTAATCGATAGCTGCACAAAACTGATTAGAAAAATATTTATACCATGTTAAAGTACATAAAAAGGGGAATAAATTGATGTATGTGGCATATTGTTCGATTGACGGATAAGGGTGAGAAAACCCTATTGAAGTTCAGTTTCAAATTTTCATAAAACAGCTCATTTTAAAAGCAGTATAAAAGAGTTTTGTCTTAATGGGATTAAAATAAGTTTGCTACCATAAGAAAGTAGAAGAATTGGGGAGCATTTTGATGTTTGTTCCATCTTCATAGCTTCATATTTAGTATGAAAACTCATGAGCAAAAGAACTCCTCGAAAATTGCAAAACGTGCGCGCGCGGTCGCTCGCTACGAGAGCAAATGTATTGTGGCAAAAACGATCTTTTTTGGACACTGTGCGTCGTCTGCGAAACATATACGCATTGTATGTTGTTCTCTCCGATTCAGTTGTTTTCTTGATGTCTGATATAATTTGGTCCATAATTGTATTAAATAATGGTGGGCTAAGGCTGTCCCCTTGACTTATTCCTGATGTTGTTTGGATCGGTCTCGATGTTCCTTTCTTTAGCCGGATTCTAATAGTCTTACCGGTATTTAGCAGTGAAATTAGTTTTAGCAATTTCCTTTGTACTCCTTTTTCTCCATGACAGTTGTTTCTAATAAATCTCCACTATATGGTCGTTTCAATGATACCAAACAGAAATAAGGTTGTTTTTCTACCCTCACTACAAAGAATTGTCTTTGTGTTTTTCTTTAACATAGCATACAGAATGGCTTGCTTGGCTTGCTTCTGACTGGCATTTGTTTTAATTTATCTTGTTGTAATATGGAAGAATGTCTCATCCCCCGCCCCTTTCTACAGGGCATTACGTCTGCAATGGGTTAAAGAATCGGACATGGTTGTCTTGATGTAACTTGCAAACGGTGCAACATTTTTGTTTTGTACTTTTTTATTATAATGTGAAAATTTGTCACCCTCGATAAGTAAGACGATTCAATTATTACTTCGCGGAAGTTGCAAATGTGTAGTTTATGAGGCCATGTTTTGCCGAAATTGCTTGATGTGCGATGTGATGGTTATCGGATTTGTATTACAGTGGTTTCAATGGAAGCGGATAGACATAGCGCGATTCAGCGATCAGAAGACCAAAAGCATAAAACCCTCAGAGGACTCGCATGGAAAAATAAACATGTTCGAGTTTGGGTTCTTCAAGGCGCGTTGACACACAAGTTCCTTCGTTTATATTAACATACACTAAATATGTTGTTCATGAAAAATAATTGGACGGTGCCCACCTGGGCAGCCTAGTGGTAGCATCTCTGCTTACCACGTAGAAGTACGGGGTTCGATTCCCCGAGGTGGGCAATCCACTAGGTGAATATTATTCACCTACAGCTTACCATAAACACTTACAACGCTAAAACATTCAACACCCAACATTCTACCCTCAACATTCAACACTGAACATTCAACACACAACTACTACTTCACAACAAAAACAACATACAAATTGTAAACATACAAATGTATATAGTTATGTTTCTTGGTCCAAACGTTGAAAGGATTTGGTGGATTAACAATGAGTACACCGAAATTTACAACGAACACAAGAAAACTTTATTCAAAATGATTTCGAATTGGATTCGTGAATCTTGTATAGGTGATTCTTCAACTTAAGGTAAGAGTAGAATTAAATTTTATTTACATTAAATTTTTGAGGAAGACTTTTATCTTCCCCACGCAATTGTCCAGATGCGCAGGTGACTGATGCGCCGAGTCGTCTATGGTGGTGGAGATGGTGGTGCATGTAGTTTGCAAATAGTTGCCGTCTATTTGGTGGTGACGTAACTATATGTACAAACACGACAGAAAAACCTTAGGGTTGATAGCCATTAAAATATATACATTAATTTTTAATTGGACGGTTTTGAAAGTATTTATAATGAATTCTCTGCGAATTTTTAGTCAAGTAGCATAAAATTCGATATCGAAATATGATTGTAATCGTCGTTAAAAAATTTACAAGTTTCTGCATCGACCCCATCATCAACCGATAACGCAGATGTTAATTCAAGATGACAACATGAATATCATTGTATCACGTTCGTTTGTTTACTAATCCAATATCTAAATAGGTAATAAAATCACGCAATATAAACGCCTTCCTATAACTTCTTTTGTACTTGCGTACTGTGTAATTAAGACGCGCACATTGCCGTCCTGCGATGTATGCTCTAGATTTGGCCGGGTCTTAAACCAATAATTCACCACTTGTATGGTATACAGACTGGTATACAGAGGAATACTATGTCAGAAACTAATGCAGATAGCCATCAAAGGGAAGATTGTAAACTTTATTTGTAGAATATTAGATACGTACTTCATACAAATTGCCAACGGATAGGAATTGATAGCTGAAATTCCGTAATCACAGGGGGTAACTACAAGGTGATACGCTAAGCCCTTCTCTCTTCTTAATATTCGCGAAAGGCTCGATCAGACTCGATCAAAACTCCAGATATGCAATGCACCAAGTATTCCGATGACCAAGTTGTCCGAAGACAGTGGGGCTCTACAAGTAAGGTTGAATACACTTGTGGGATTGTTTGCCATAATTAAGGAGATAACATGGATGAATGACGTACTCGCTGATGAAGACGGACGCGCAGATGACGGACAAGCTACTGAAGATGGACTCGCTGCCGATGACGGACTCGCTGCTCATGACGGACCTCGCTAACGGACTTCCGTGACGGATTAATAAACTTCATGAAAACACGATCACGTTGATACATGAAACGCAATAATTGAGCGAACATCTCGATAAACGTCGACGGCTATTAGATAAGTCACTTTTGTTATAATAATAATAAATATATTTTATTGGCTATCTCTTTGTTATATTTGTATTTTTCTAAAACAATTTCAAGAACTCGAAAATAATGTAACTTGATATAACTTGCACTATAAATCAAATACTAAAAATAGATAAAGAGGTTTACATCGGTTTGAGTGGTCAAAAACACACTCGTCGTTTTTATCATTCGAGATAGCAACTGATCTAGGTAATAACGAAAAAATAATTTAACCAAGTATTCAAATTGTATTTTCATTACATATAATAAGCAACATTTATATACGCATTCGAAATGTAAGTAAAATATTAAGAAATATGATATGCCAATTATATCATTCCAAATCGAAGGAATTAATTACATAACCAATTAAACAAACATGTGCGTAAACTAGCGTCTAATTAATATATCTGTCAACGGCTCCGTGAAAGGTGCATGTACTCAATTAATTCCGACAAATATACGAATCAAGCAACGCTATAAAATATTCGATTAAAAACGAACGAAGGCCAGCTATAATAAAATATAAAATATGCGTAACTAAATATTTACTGCCCAATAATTGACATCATGGAACGCAATATTAAAATGGAACGTAAATATTTCATTGCACCCGTTAATTGAAATTCTAATTTAATTTAATTGAAAATGAATGTAGAATTTTTTTTAATTGCTCCGGACGACGGACGAGGATATCCGAATTTTACAATTAAATCGATTGTATATAAATTTAATATAAAATATATATATATTACTGGACAATAAATATTTTTTATTTAATTCAGTTATTTATATATTCAATATTAGTTAATAAAAAGGGACTGTAAAAGTTTATCTTTTTTTTTCTCCATGTTGTTCTTTTTATCTTCCTTCTGTCCATTTTGCTTCGGTCTTTTTTGTCCTTTTCTTGTAAACCCCCGAATTCCCTGATCTTCTCCCTTAATTATTTTATATTCTCCACCTCCCCACCATCTATTTTCATTTCTTTCATGTCTTTCCTGACTTCTTTGATCCATGATAGTTGTGTTTTAGGGTTTTTGTCGATGTAATTGAATAGTTTCTTTGTCAGTCATCCTTCGTTCATTCTTTTGATGGGTCCGTAGAAGGTTACTCTCCTTTTCCGCATCGTGTCTGATATTTTCTCTATTCTTGTCTAGATATTTCTATTGCTTTTCAGTTTCCATGTTCCCTCTTCATACTTCGGTCCCAGGATTTTTCTTATAATTTTTCTTTCCTATTTTTCTTCCTCCTCTAACTGTCTGGCTGTGTTTAGTGTAAGGTATTCTGAGGCATATAGGCTCACTGGTTTACTAATGGTACTGAAGTGTCTTAGCTTTGCATTTATAGATATGGACTTCTTATTGTATATATTTTTGTCAAATAAAATGCTAGTTCCATTTTTGTTGTTCTTGCTAGGGTCGCTTCTTTGTCAAGGGCGTTTGGTTGGATTATTTCGAATATAAATTTTATACAAAAATAAATTACTTATATTACACTATATTTTTTTATTAGTTTTAAGTTTTAGAATGAAGTATGAGGAATTTAATAATGGACGAGGAAACTACAAATGGATCAATGAGCAAATTATTTCCACGATCTGCTAAACGAAGAATACGACTCAGGGAAGGATGATAAAATGAAATATCAGGTTAGGGGCTGGAATATGTAAGACGGGATAAAGGAATTGACGTAATCACTGCAGAGATGATAAAGAAGATGGGGCTGAATGGCAAAGAATACATGTTCAGCCTGACAAAACATATGTTGATGTATGAATCAACAGGGATAATAAGTGTTAATGAACTCAAATATATTTGTTTATATATTTGTATCTGCATTTATTTATTTATATTTGTAGTTCTATTCGTATTTGTGTTTATTTGTACTTATATTTGCATTTACTCTACGTGTACTTTTCCGAAACTTTTTTTTAAGGCGTTGCCGGCGTTAAGCTGACCGGAACAAGTGGCCTTTCTGAAAATTAGATGGGGAGTTCACTCAGTTCAAACCCATGAGTTCAAACCCATGTCCTCACAATGTAAATTTCTCCTCCACCTCCGGAACTGCCCATACGCCCATACGGGTATATCAGAGGGGCCTAGGTCAGCTACAATTGGTTAATAGGCTGCACAGCGTATCCTGTGTTTGATGTCACTATATTTTCCGTTTCACACTTCGCTGTCAGTACCTGTCTAATGTACCTGCTGACAGCATACCAGTGCTTTTTGTCTTCTAGTATGTATTGAATTACAGTGGCCGGTGTTAGCCGTCTTATGTTTGCATCTTTAAGGTGATCCCAGGTAAGACAGTTGAAGAAGGTGTGTTCGGCTGTGTCAGTTTCTCCACAGAATGCGCACTCATCTGTGCTTCGTTTCCCTATACGTTCGTTTCCTTCCGAAACTGTTTAGGCGCCTTGTTTTTCATGTACACAGTAAACATCACACATTTAGCTGATAGTTGGGCGCGTCCGCACATGATGGAAAATTGAGATGGACTTGCGCCCTAACTACGTCAGTGTTGCTCTTAGTATATAAGGTTGTAATTTAGATGCAATAAATCTGTAGTAACAGAACACTGCTTAGATTCATTTCGAAACAACGAAGAGTATAAGAACCTCATTTGTGAATGTTTCGCCTTTCAAATGTCGCTACAATCTACTCCTTCGACTTGTGCTGCATCTGGTGATCATGCAAGTTGTCGTCATTCCGTGCAGAATTTAAGCCTCTGCACCATCTTCAAGATACTCCTGGGAAGTACCAGTCCAGGAGGTTATGACTCACCGCCTCTTTTCGGCGGCATACGCACACAACGTATCTAGGACGAGGAAAGGTTACCAACAGAATGGAGCACTGAACTGGTATTACCACTGTACAAAGGAAATAAATTGGAATGCAAAAACTACAGAGAGATAACGTAGGCATATAAGTAGGCATGAAAACACTTGAAATAATACTGGAAAAGAAAATAAGAGAGCAAGTCGGGAAAAAAATGCACGTTGACCAAAACGGATTCAGGCCAAATCACAGAGCAATGGACCATATATTTACCATAAAGAGACTGTACCAAGTATTTATTTCGACATCGAAAAAGCATGTGATGAAGTTCCTAGAGGGAAGATATGGATATGTTTGGCAGAACACGGTATCGATGCCAAGCTTATTAGATTGTGCCAAGAGATCTACAGAGAATCATGTCATCGGCAAAAACTGTAGGTCAAAGGAGTTCCAAACCTCAATATCTTGAGTGTGTCTAGGAAGAAGTCTAACAAGGAGAGTACCTCAAATGCCTGGCACAGAATTTAATGAACATTTGTGTTCGTGTAGTACATATATAGAAAAAAAAAATGTGTTCACGGAATTTTACGCCGTTTTGAGCCGTTTGCCACGAAAAATTCAAAGTTCGGTTAAAATTGATAGTGGCATATATTGCATTAACAGCAAGCTTTAGCTTATTGATTTGGTGACATAGTTGTTGCCTGCGGCGATCTTTCTTTTTAATATAAATTATATATTTAACTAATAATTATATAACAATAAATAACACTATATAGCCCACCTGGACAGCATAGTTGGTAGTGCTTCGTCTAATACGCAGGCGGATGGGTTCGAGTCCCCGGGGTGGGTGGGCACCCCAGAAGTGTGAATTTATTATTATAAAATTCACACTAAATGCACTCACTTAATTCACATTCATAATTCACATTATTAAACTTCCACACCGACAAAAATGTCTCAATATTCGCAATACGCAACCCCCAACAACCAGAAGAAGTATCCAGGGAAAACTTGAATTCATATCACTCTCACACAAACAAGAAACCTCATCAACAACTCAATAATATCAACACCACAAAAACCCATAACAATCACAATAACATATAATATGTACGAACACAAGAAAAAAATATATATATATATGTAAAGAATATATTCTTTAATTATTTTTGTTATGTTTAGTCAAAGTAAGCTTTGGAATATATT
>JAODAC010039724.1:0-12166 GCA_027575185.1 Mimaenictus wilsoni | reverse complement strand
AATAATAAATCTATTATAAATATATAATTCATGGCCCGTCCGGGTGGCTTAGTGGATAACACCTTGGCGTATAACGCCAGTGGACGAGGTTCGAGTCCTCGAGGCGGGCACCACACAATGTGATTATTATTCACACACCACTTCACACATTCACCCACCCACACACACACACACATACACACACACTCTTTCAAACAATCAACTTTAAATATTAAGACTTCACATACCAATCTACAGACATCTGTAACTCACTAGAAGAACTGCAATCAACAACACGCCAACAATTCACACCAACTACAAAAAATATATAAAAACCCTTATATGTATGAATTGTAAACAAAAACAAGCGATAGACGTTAAAATATGTGATATTATTATTATTATAATTCATGTAAAAATAAAATATATCTCCAATACATCGACCGAGAACTGAACCCAACAATTTTAAATTAGTTTATTAATGATATGTATGTGGCAGTTCATTTTGTTTGTATTTATCTATTTAAACGTGTACTTGTTAGAAATATAACATGTGTGCCAACCGGTTTCGCCCATTGGGCATCTTTATGAGACTTCAGGAGAGTCTCTTGAAGATTGGCTATTGAATAAATGATATTTGTAAATTGAAAGCATCTACTTTAATTTAAAAAATATTTACATATGGAACAAAAAAAGTTCGAACAACCAGTGTCGAACGACTGACCCTCCGCTTCGCACGCAGAGACTCTACTGTGCCATACTAGCTGTTTCTTAAATAAGCACTGATAAGGAATATACACATGAATGCAAATTTTCAAACGCCTTTTAAAGAATAATGCCTGGATAGTGCGTCATCTCGCTTTAGCAGACTTTGTTTTTGGGCCTATTCTACACGAATATTAAATTTCATTAAAATCAGCGAGGACACGACCTGGTCCTCTCTTTGTGAGAAGATATATATCGTGTAAAAAAGGCTTTCCCAAAAAATGACGACTTTTAGATTTTTTTCTTCTTCTTAAATCTCACTTTTTTTGTTTGATTTATCGAGCATCGACTGCTATGCTCATTAGCTCTATTCAATGTAATTAGTCATATTAGGAGCTAATACTATTGATAAGAAGAAGAATTCACTTTACTATGCATCCCCACCGAGAATCGAACCCGGGACCTCGTGGGTAGTAGTCATCAACCATACCATTGCGCCCACTTGGGTGGACAATTCATTTTTATTTACTTCGAGTGAAATTTGCCAAAATTTCTTACAATATTTTTTTGGATAACATATTTAGGAACCATTTTATTTATCATTGCAATTTACTCTGCTAACGTCGACATTGTCGACCTCAAAAATGACTTGTCCTAAACATTCCATTTTTATTCACATCTCCCTCTTTTCTAAAAGTATAAATCATGCCCCAATCGATTCAGCGTGCAAATTTCTTTAAACCCCTGGGACAGTGTTTCATTTGATTACTTAGTACCGAGGTTAGAAGTCATAAATTTGGGTCCATTAACATTTTCAACATCAACAACATTTTCGATGAAAAAAAAGACTCGAAATGACTTCTCCTAAAGATCACTATTTTATTTATATTTGCTACATTTCTATGTATACAAATCACATATTAGTCGATTCAGAATTAAATTTTTCACTAACTAGTGAAACATCCATACCGATTAATTGTCTAGAGTAAATGTTATAGATTGTTGAATTTGAGTACATTTATGAATGTATATATCGTAGAATATCACAAATATAAGAGGAGGGATCTTACTCGTTACTTACTCGTTAAAGAAAATCAAATATACAATCCAAAATCAAGAAATTGTACCCATTTGGAACAAAATAAACATGTGCATCGTGGGATACATGGCAGAAGTGATAACTTAAACTCGTTTAAACTGACCTATTTAATATTAAAATGGTTTAACTTGAGAAATCATTTGGTTAATGCTTAAATTTCAGTTATTCATTATTTTATAATTATTACATTACATCAACATAAATTATTAAATAATGTTTAATAAGTAACTAGCAAGCGAATTAAATTCACGAAGACTTAAATAAAATTGTTCGCTACATTTAAAAATGAAATATTTAGCGAATTAAATTACCTGCGAATATTAGAAAATGCACTTGGTCTTGAAATGTCCGCTAAAATTACTTTTGCATCGCCGCAGCGCTGCAAATGACTCGGTAGCAAAGAATGCCAAGGAGGAAAGAACGCGAATTGTTTTCCCCCGGTCGCTAATGTCGTCACTGAAGGCATTAAAACATTATACGACGCCCATCGCAACAATAACAACAAAGCTCGAGCTTGCGCTCGAGGATGCGCACGCTGTGCTCGCGTAATGTTTTCTTTAAAGTAGTGCACCCGCTAGGGGTAGGCTGGGGTAGGTTGGGTAAGAGTAGTAGTGGTTGAGGCTGGATGCTGTGCACTGACGCGGAAAGCTCTGCTTGCTTTTTCCCAAACCGGCAGCACGTTGCGAGCTTAAACGAAAAAAAACCTAATGGCGCAATGTTAAAGTATTAAAAGCTTCCAGCAAATCTCCGGACATGCGGCATAACGTCGCACACAATCAACCGGAATTCCATTCGTGAATTTCGCAATACGAACTTCGCACTCGGCAAACATAACACGAGGAAGATTGTTTCTCGACGCCTTCACCATTATTGTTTTATTCGAAGTTAGATAAAAGCAACCAATTCTACACATCTTTGCTGTTGTATATATTTTATGAAAGTACGTTTGGTTGCGTATACGGAGAGCATTGTGACGATAGTTCCTGAATCAGGGGATTTTGTTTTGAAAAAAATACGAAATAATTCCAAAAAAGGGCAATACCAAGGACATTTATTAATAATAAAATTTTATCAATAAAAGCAAGCACTGATCCCAAATAGTGACATCTACCGATACTTTTTCTACTCACCACAACTCACCTCAAAAATTTTCGGTAGATATCAATAGTTGATTTATAAAATTCGCGTAAATTCGACATTCTAAAGTTAGGCAACAAAGCATACGATAGTTTTGTACGAAGTCAAAAGTATATTCGGTTGCCTACAATTGTACTATATTCTCTCGGGTTTTAAACCGATTGTGACTGGCTTTTGCTAGCACATTCGAATCGTGGGCAAAAAATGCTGTTTGCAAGCACGTACAAATAGCCGCGCACAATTACGAACGTAACAAATGCGCCAATGTTTCGTGTTTTTGGACCCGGAAACCATTCAATGGTGGCACCACGTACGCGAGCAGTTTTACTAGATTGTTCGAAAGCCGCCTAGCCGATGGTTTTTGGGGGTGGCTTCATCCAGCGCTCTTCATTTGTTTCCAGTTCGAGAGGCCAGACGCCCATGTATGCCTAGCTTCCGTTTTCATCTTGCCGTCATCCTCCCCCTCCACCGTCGAACACCGTATAATTGCTATCCGAAGGGGGATTTTAAACGCTTTTACAAATTGCTTTACGTTTGCAGCGAAGGCCAGCCACACGCGGCAAACAAATGAATATTGAAAAAACAATAACCTGATTCCGGAGCAATAAAAAATTGCGGGGGATGGCCAACTTCACTACTGTTCCATTTCCCGGGTGCTGTTGTTGATGCGCTTCAGCGGCTTTAATTTGCTTAACGCCGCAATATCAACGCGAAATGAACCAACAGTAACGCAACCTCAACTCAACTTAACCTATTCGAATATATCGTGGGTCGAAATATGCGTTTAGGTTAGGTTTAACGTTTTTTTTACCCAAGCAAATTCCGATCTTTGAGGCGAAATTTGTTAAGAATGCTAAACAAAATACTTTTTGTACATTTTGTGTTGGTGGAGAAAAAATGTGCAGCCATTTATTATTGCGTCGCTTGTACGTCTGCCACGTGCATGCAAACGTGTTAAATGCGCGCGCGAGGGCGGTTAATGAGAACGTGAAATAACGCTGAAAGAATGGCAACATGCCACTCATTTGCAATTTCGCCGCCGCCAACAGCGACGGTACCGCACCGTTTGGCGTTCGACAGCCGCTTTTATTTTAATTACGTTTCCGCCTACCTGCAATAATTTGTTTTAAAAGCCAAAGTTTTTAATGATTTTTTTTAACATGTTGGACATTTCAATTGTTAACTTACAATTAATTTCATTTTTTGACATTATAAACAAATTTATCTACAAATGAAATAATATGAGAAAATGTAAGTTAAAAAAACTATCTCAGCTCGCTTAAAATAACATAAAGGCACAAGATGGTCCCGGGGTAGCTTCTAAGTAGTTGGCACAGGCGTTGGTGCGCCTTAAGCCTGGGAATGTCACTTCCCACTTCCCAGAACGGCTGCCCAACATCAGCGGTGGTCTCACCCGCTCTGGCTATGTCACAGTCAAGAGTTTCGTGACACACCTTGTAGATGTTGAAATTGAGCGAGCGGTAGACGAAGCGTGCCCAGATTAGAGGAAGGTAGGATCAGGATGTGGAAGTCAGTGAAGATCGGGATGTTGGGGTGTTAACAGAAGGTGACAAAGTTGGAAACTTTAAGTAAATGAAAGAGTCATATAAAGGAAAAGGGAGCCGGTGTCTGGAGCCGGATGCCCATTTTTGCGGTCTAGCCAGTAAGTCCGAAACTAGCTTAAGTCGAAAATCCCATAAACATACGTGGTAAACAAAAATTTCGGAGTTTGAAGTGTGCAATAAAGGAGACTGAATGTTTCCAGAAACTGACCGCGGTATTACATGTTTATATTCGATGCGAGAGCGACACGCTGGACAATGTCTTGTACCTGGCATATCTCTCTTAGGGGTTGGAACATCACCTATCTCCTTTTTATACTTAAGATATGACAAAGAAACCCCGAAGGCGTCGGCGATGCGCACTGCTAGCTATGACGCGCTAGCGAAGCGCTGACGTGACAAGCTCAGCTCGGACGAAGGGTCGAACTATCCAATGCCGGGTGGTTGTGAAAGTGAGAGCGACAGACATTCTTTCTCATTTAATAGCGCGGCCAGGTAGAAAAGCCGGGTTTACAACACCCAGTGCATAAATTATTTTGTCGGTACTGTAAACGATTAACTTAACAATGAAGGTGCGGTCAACCGTACCTGAAAAGTCAAGAGTGGCAATAAATGTTTCGGGCTAGACTCCCATTTTTGGCCTGATAATTTCTATTTCAATTGATTTCTATAGATTAGTAATGGTTAACGCCAAAGATTTTGGAAACTTTGCCGTTTGACGCATAAATATGTCTCGAGCGAGACGAGTCCGACTGAGGGCAATAAATCTTGGGGTTGAAAGTGACGCTGGCTGACATTTTTGTCGTGGACAAGTGGCGGACCACCACGAGTTGAGTGCATCCCAATTGGACGGGGGTGTGCTTATTTTAGTCACCACGTCGATTTGTTGGTGGAATTTCTAGTGGTGGGAAGTGCATGGAAGTTTTGTATATGTTTATTTTTGGATTTTTGTAAATAAAAATTCAGTTGTTACCCAAACTTTGCGGCGACAACAACTTCTTCCTCGACTTACACATTGGACGGGTAGTCCAGACCTGCATTTGTTTGTTTGGATACTTTTGTATCATTTTCCCAGTCTCCCAGCGTGGAACTCGGTGGCGACCGTGGTCCTTTGAGTCCGCCTATCTTCTGTTCTAACCCTACCTTGGTCGAGCGTGGTCTTGGTACTTTCGCGGTTCTGAACATTTGTACTCCCGAAACAACTCGTGTTTTTCTTCAACTTCTTCTACAATTGCATCCGACGGATAATCCACGAATCCTGCCTAAACAAAAGATTCGCGATCAAACGTGAAGGCTCTGATTATTTCTTTCTCCAATGAATAATCTACAATATTATAATTAAAGGGTGTAAGTGTAGTTGTCTACATTAAAGCCACATAATTATACCTAATTACAAAAAAATCAGTATTTCTATCCCACCGGGTGTGGTTATGCAATAATATTAACCAGGTATTCGAGCGTGCTTCTAATTGGAGACGAGCTGGTTACACACGTATCGCCGCCTCCGCGCTGCCTCCGAGTAGTCCAAGGGGCGGTCGTGGATAATAAATGGATAACCACGAAAACCGTAGGCACGATGTAATTATTACGACATTAAGGCTACCTCACATCACAATGCTTTATGGTTGGTTACATCAAAATTCCATCAAATCTTGATATGTTTCGCTATATTTCATAAACTAAACTAATAACAAACTTTGAAATAACTTTGATTTCATCTTTATCAACATGATAGTTTATTCTGAGAAACTCCAAAGGAATCGAACTAAAGCCAGTATCATATTTTGGTACATGTACACGCATTTAACTATCCAAAAACAGAAATTGTGTTATTACGCTTTTAGGTAATGTTCTCACCCGCATGCGCCCTTCAAATATAGCGAAATAAAGTTTTTTTCTAATCTGCTCGACCAAGAACGATTTTTCTACATCATCATTCCTACTAGTGTGTACCGTATTCTTGAGTGTTTACACAGTAAAGCCTTTTAAGTAATAATTTCGTTAAAACGCGAGTGGGCATTCAGGTACCTTAATCGCACTTGGCGCGTCGACTGCACTGCGTACATACATCTTTGATATATTCCTATCTTTATCAACATCAAAGTTTATTCATAAAAATACTAATGGAATCGAGCTAAAGCAGCGCAAAAACGTCAAATATAGACCTAGCCTAAATCTAACCTAATTACCTAAGAGAAGATAATTGTGTCTAACCTACTTTCGTAAACTTCATGATGAAAAAAATGTGAACGGTTTATATTCGGAATGAAATTACTCTGGTCGCATGCAGACTATATTATACGAAATAGAATACATTTTTGTAAAATGCACCACGGGCTGCCGGTCGCTGTGCGTCGGGTTTGTGTGGTTGCAGTACGGCACGTCTCCGCCGGCTTTTTAGCCACGCGCTGCACTAATTGAATGTTTTTGTGTATTCATAGAGGGAATACGAGTGGCTGTGTGTATGCATGCACTTGAAGTGGCTCTTCGGTGTACACGCTGCCGACACCACCACCGCCTGTGCTGTGAAGTGCCGCCATCCCACTGCCACCCCTTATATTACCATTTCTTTCCCCTCATACCATGTATACCCACGCCTAAAGCCCCCCGTGCACGTTGAAAATTATTCTCAAGTCATATAACATACCATAAAAACAATTCCATCAAAAGCGCGAATTGTAACAAAAATTGTAAAATTAAGAATTCTGAATTAAGCATTAAAGCATTAAAGAAAGAGGTGTTTTTTTGTGTTGACGTTTGCCTATTGTAGATTATGAACGTGTGCCAATTTCTGGAAATGAGTCTTACATTTTTTGTGTTCCCTTGGTGGCATTTGCAACATTAGGGACACCTCGTAAAAGCGCATTTTAATGTCTCCCAGGGAAGCAAATGTTTGGCGAGCATAAAAACCGATGATTTGTGAGCGTTGAGGTGGTCCAAACGTAATTATTTTGCAATTTCCTCGCTTTTCTATTTCCGGTGCCGGTGGCGCAAGTACGAACGTATTATTTTTACACGTTATAGCCGCTGGGTGGTAGGTGGTAGGGTATGGGCGCTACGGGTGGTAGGTGGTATGTACGGTATGAGAGGTAAGAGTGGTAGGGTTTTAAGAGGGTTGGTAGGGATTTAAGGGGGGTGGTCGACGGAAGGAGGCCAACGTTTCCTTACACGCGGAATTATCCTCCGCATGAGTTTATGGCGTTTGCCAACGCGTCCGCCAATAAAAGTTGAGTTGTAAATCACGGTTGCAAACAAGCGCAGCGTTTGTAACCCACTAACCGGGAAAGTATTACGCTAAGTATGAAAAAAATACGCGTACGCTAATAATTCAGGAAATTATGGACGTTTGTTGCTATCATACGCGGTTTTTGTTACCTTTTTTTTAAACGCTGTTACGGGATGCTTGTTCACCACGTTTCCTTCCTTGAGATCGTAAAAGGGTTTAAAACCG
Source organism: Mimaenictus wilsoni (assembly GCA_027575185.1). NCBI lineage: Eukaryota > Metazoa > Arthropoda > Insecta > Coleoptera > Staphylinidae > Mimaenictus > Mimaenictus wilsoni. The sequence goes on along the minus strand of JAODAC010039724.1, from coordinate 4,233 downwards.
AAACACCCTGTACGTTGTTGAGTGTTGTTGGGCTACGTAACCGTAATTTATGAATTATTATCAGCCGGTGAGTGTGCTCCTGATACGTGGAAGTGTCCTTCGGTTTGTGGGTAGCTCGGTAGCTATGTGGTTATGTGTGTAGGTGGATGAGGATAGTTGCGCGCATCCGGAAAGTCCTTCATCGGGGGATCCCTCTCTGCCGGTTTTGGGTGGGCCATTACATCCGGTCATGTTATGGCCGCTTCCTTCGGTCGGCACGTCGTCGCCGACGTGGTTTGTGTGCGGTATCTTAACGCGCCACATTCGACGTGATGCTCCGCTGAAACTCCCTATCTTCTATAGGACCTGGGCCTCACTCCTGGGGACGTTCGGGAATCTCTCGTCTTCGCCTGATGATCGCCGCCCATCGTTAGGCAACCGGTCCGGCCGCGCGCTTCGCGTATCGAATAAGATAAGCATTATCTTGATACCGCAACATTCGTGTGTTCCTCCCAACTTTCCTAGTTTCTATGACAGAGTTGATGTCTCTCTAGAGGGACCTAAAATTCATATCAACGAATGCACGTCCATCATAATGTATCAACATATCTATAAAGTTGCATTGTGATAAGGTAATAGTTTCAATTTATTTAGAGTCATGATCATTGTTTGTAATCCTTTGAAGAAGTATTTAGCTATAATTGTTTACAGATTATTTACCATATGTTACCATTTGAATAAGTAAATTTTTGTTCTTACAAGGTAAAGTTGTTTATTGATATTATTCATGAATGTTTCTTCATATTTCCATAGGCGCTCTAATAAATTACCTAATATAATATGAAACATGTTGAAGCAATTATACTATAATGAAACGAAAATGTTAACACAAGTTTAAGAACTTTGATCGGACCGGGCGTGCTTACTTGCACCAACCGATGACATGACACACATCTCCTTTTCATGAATGTTTATTCTCATATTCATAGAAACTCTAATACACCACCTAATATATAAATATTAAATGCGTTAGGAAATTAAACTCTCATAAAACGAATGTCAATACCTTAAGGAACTTAATCGGACCGGGTGCGCTGATGACCTCTTTTTTAATGAAATAATAAATAGTATATACATAAAATATGTAATATATATAATAATATATTAATATTCATCCCCCACACGGAACTACCTGTTGTGGCATATCAGATGGTCAGTTTGTGGTGCCTTAGATTATGAAACCCGTTGTTTCTATTGTTAATTGTTCCTCCTTCGTTTTCTCAATTAATACATCTTTTATATAAGAAATGACGACGTTCCATTGTATTTCTTATTCTATCATGAGCGGTATGATATTTTCTATATTGAAACAAATCTGTCTACCAAATTTGATTAAAATCGGAGATGACACGACCTGACCCTCCGCTTGTAAGTAAATATTATATGATCAAACAATTTAGCAACAATCCAAGAAAATATTTTCGATAAGAAGAAAATAAGTCTAAACATCATCCTCAGAAAAGTTCGGTATTAATACCTGAAATTGGCCGAGATACTTGCGTAAATTTGACAGAAGAACCTGTCCTCTGTCAAATTTGCAAAAGTTTGCTTATTGCGACTTTCCCGGCCCGCTCAAGTTTTCCTACAGTTTTCCGGCTGTTTGCCAAACTCTTATAAGTTGCAGTTTTATCCCCGACGATGCCCCCCTCCCAGGGGGTTCACCAACTTTGACGTACTCTCGCCGAAAACAATGCGAAAGTCACCTATCGCAGTTGCGCAATAAACACGCCGCCGGCAACTGTGTCGCGTACTAATTATTAATTCAGATTGCACACGCGCTGCCATCGGCGTCACGGCATCACGTACGCGGAACGCATATGCGACGAAAGCGCGGAATTGAAATGAATTGATTTCCGCGCACGCAGCATCCCATAGCCCCAAAATGCTAAATTTATTACCCAACATCATTGCTAAAATTGGCGACAATGTCACGCCCATGTTCGCACGCAAATTGAGCATAACTTAATATGGAAATGTGACAGTTGTCTCGTGTTATCCTTTTTTCCTTTATTCTCTTTAGCCTTCAAATCTTTTAGTCTGCTAATCTTTTAATCTGTAAGCAATCTCAAAGAAAAGATTTAAAATAAAGGCGGCAGTAATAATAGGTAATCCATGCACATGTGTGCTCATTGAGTGCGTAATGCTCTTATTTAATTATGCGCGCGGGTGAAAATCCTTGCGTCAAGTGCTCATTTGCGTCGCGAATGTGGCGAATGTATGCGGGAGTATACATTGTGTAGATATATGTTGCGATGGGTTTACGAATGCGTGTGAGTGCTTGTGTGGATATTTGCCATGGATGTATATCGAGGGCGTAAGCCGAAAACATGTAGCATGCTCGTAATTACGAACCATAGTAGCACGTCGCCGCCCGCCAACCACAGGCATAAAGTGGAGTAGGCGGCAGACGGCAGCCAGCGTATAAATTATTCAAAACGCATTATTCGATTCGATGCGATTTGCATGCGTTTGTATTATATTGCGGTTGTTGGCGGTTGCGATTTTTCCGCCGGTGCTGATTGCAGCTGTAATCAGCGATTAGCTGTAATTCGTTTTATGTGATTATTACTATTACAGTTATTTATTGGTTTATTCATCTTTTTTTGTTGCTGAAAATGAAATGTAATACTCGAACATTAATTATTATGTATTGTTGGAGATTTATCAAACTAGGTACTTTTCTATGAATTTGATAGAATAGGAAAACGAAAGTTCTAACTATGAAATATGATATTTCTAACATCACGATGAAAATTTTTGGGGGGCTACAAATTGTGGCTTTCCTTGGTAGTCATAGTTATTCCTTTGTCAAAGTTTGGATATCTTCGATCAAATAACTATTAATGGACGATTTTTGGTCTTCTTTATTAAGATGTTTGACAAATTTTCTATGATCTCCTCATGAATAATTGGCATACTTGATGTCTAACCTTACTTTATGTTACTAGATGCCTCGATGCTGAAACACACGGTATCAGCATCGAGGGACTCATATACAGTATCTAACTCAAAGTGTTTAGTGTTTGAAATATTGCAGTAATAAGTTTACAGAGATGTTCCAGAAAATCATCACAGAGTAAACACTAAGTAACACTTTTTGAAGATCCTTAAATAACGATTAAAACTGAAGGAAAATTAAGGTGATCAACTATTTGCTGAAACTGTTGCAATGCATGTACATTAATGTATTAATTAAGTTCCAACCATGAAATATGGTATATCTAACATAACAAAGGTTTTTTCATAGGTAACAAATTGTGATTTCTTTTGGTATTCATAGTTATTCCTTTACCGACGTTTGGATATCAGGTGGATATCAATAACGGTGGTTAAACGATACTTGATTCTTTCATTAAAATTTTGATAATTTTTCAGTGTGATCCTTAAGAACACTTGTCACTCAATTGAACATCATCCGTTCCGTCGAGGTCGCAAAGTGATGAAGAAAAATACAGAACTCTTTAAAGGAGTACAGTTGGGCCTTACTGAAATGCTCCTCTATACCAATTCTTACTTGAGAATCATATTTTCTTGAGCCCAAACGCTATATTTTAGATGAGATAGACCATTTAACTAGGACACATAACTAATTGACTCCCAGAATGGACTGTAAATACCCGCCTCAGTCTACACCAAGTTACAACAACGTGTTAGGGATGTGAATCATAATCAACCATAATTTGAATTACAATGGGACGTTTGGGGCATAATCTCAACTTGGAGTAAGTCCCACTTCCTTGGGCTTGATATTTCAAGTCTCAAATGGAGTGGGGAACTAAAGTGGGAAACCTGAAATTAGTGAATGGGTCACCAAGTGACCGACCCCTGCTCTATTCCTTCAGTTACAATTGATTGTATGTCTAAAAATTGTAAATCACGAGAATATAACCATAAATGCTCCTCTATACTAATACCTACTTTATGTTCTTTTTTCTTGGGCCCGAACGCTCTATTTTAGATGAGAAGAGACTGAAGAGTTTTTGTGTGTTTTAAAGTTTTTATTGTTCACGAATTGATCAAGAGGTATGCCTTTAGCTGACGTTTAACATACGTGCATGCCTTTAGATGGTGGTGGCATCCTGTCGCAAATGCGGCGAAACAATTAGCGCATGCAGGGCTCCACGCGGTCAGCACACCATGCATATATCACACCTAGCAATAATGTATTTATTTGTATAATAATGCAGGCTTACA
>JAODAC010039713.1:0-12166 GCA_027575185.1 Mimaenictus wilsoni | reverse complement strand
GCACATAACAAAAGTGATTACACAGCAAAACAAAAATGATTGACCTTCACAATTATTCATCCCGGTTCACGCGACACACATAAAGCCAATTAAATTTGCTTCTTCAACATATTCACCCCCTTCAAATCGAATAAAAACACCTTACGTAAAATTCTCGCGACGTTGAACAAGAGCACGTTGAACACGAACTTTTGTCTTACACGTTTGTATTGTAAAATTTCTTTTCGCATTATCATTCACGAATATTTTATTATTATCTCTCGTAATTTTACCAACTATTTAATGAAATTGTGGGTACTAATAGCCAAATAAATTGGCTTCTTCAGCATATTAACCTTTTTTCACATCGAATAAAAACACTTTTCATAAAATACTCGCATAGTTGAACAAGAGTATTTTCTTTAAAATTTTATTAATAACTTTTGAAAGTATAATTAGAAATTTATGAAACTGTGCATACTTATAGACAATTAAATTATCTTTTTCTCTCTAGTAATCCTTTTTAAATCCAACAAAAAGAACTTTCGGAAAACGCTCTTAAAGTTGAACAAACTTTTGTCTTAAAGTTTTTATTTGCAAAATTTCTTTTCGTATTATCATTCACGAATATTTTATTATTATCTCTCGTAATTTTACCAACTATTTAATGAAATTGTGGGTACTAATAGCCAAATAAATTGGCTTCTTCAGCATATTAACCTTTTTTCACATCGAATAAACACTTTTCATAAAATACTCGCAAAGTTGAACAAGAGCATTTTCTTTAAAATTTTATGAATAACTTTTGAAAGTACAATTAGAAATTGATGAAACTGTGCATACTTGTAGACAATTAAATTATCTTTTTCTCTCTAGTAACCCTTTTTAAATCTAACAAAAAGTCCTTTCGGAAAACGCTGTTAAAGTTGAACGAACTTTTGTCCTACACGTTTTTATTGCAAAATTTCTTTTCATATTATCATTCTCGAATATTTTATTATTATCTCTCGTAATTTTCATAACTATTTGATGAAATTGTGGGTACTTATAGCCAAATAAATTGGCTTCTTCAGCATATTAACCCCTGTTCAAATCGAATAAAAACACTTTTCGAAAAATATTCGCAAAGTTGAACAAGAGCATTTTCTTTAAAATTTTATGAATAACTTTTGAAAGTATAATTAGAAATTGATGAAACTGTGCAAACTTATAGACAATTAAATTATCTTCTTCTCTCTAATAACCCTTTTTAAATCTAACAAAAAGTCCTTTCGGAAAACGCTCTTAAAGTTGAGCGAACTTTTGTCCTACACGTTTTTATTGTAAAATTTCTTTTCGTATTATCATTCACGAATATTTTTTTATTATTTCTCGAAATTTTAATAACTATTTGATGCAATTATGGGTACTAATAGCCAAATTAATTGGCTTCTTTAGCATATTAACTTGTGTTCAAATCGAATAAATACAATTTTCGTAAAATACTCGTAAAGTTGAACAAGAGCATTTTCTTTAAAATTTTATGAATAACTTTTGAAATATAATTAGAAATTGATAAAACTGTACATATTTATAGCAAATTAAATTATCCTCTTCTTACTAATAAACCTTTTTAAATCCAATAAAAAGTCCTTTTAAAAAATGCTGTCAAAGTTGAACTAAATTTTCTCTTAAAGTTTTTATAGCATGATTTCTTTTCATATTGGCATATTTTATCATTAACTCTCGTAATTTTCATAACTATTTGATGAAACTTTGCATTCTCGTAGCCAATTAAATTACCTCCACACTACTGCAATCCCCACTCAAAGCAGTTGAATCTTCTTTACACAAAACAACCCAAAACTTTAATTTCCCAACTAAAATTCTTAACAAAATTGTTTTCAACTTTCGAAACTTTATCATAGAATTAACAATATATATACTGAGGTAAGACCTCAAAAAAATTAAAAGAAAAGAGTGAAAATTAAACGAAATATTTTTAAAAAAACTTACCAGCATCAATAGCCAGCGTCCGCCACCTCGTCTTCCTCGCCTTCTTGCCCATCGTCGTTCAGCCGCGGTCGGGCGCAACGACGACGTTCAACCACCACGCGGCTCACCCCTCACCCGCGCCAACCACCACCGCCACCACCACCTGCCGCCGGCACTCGCACCGCACCGTTGCCACCGCCGCCGTCGTCTTCGCGGCGCAGCACCACGTCTACCGTGTCCCTTTCTATCGTCCTCCCGCCGACGACGACACCCAGACGACGAGTAAGCCAAGCGAGGAGGTCAGCAGGTCGGTAGTGTCAGTCAAATTAGCTACGTTTCCAAAGTGGCCGTAAAGTGAATGGGGGAATGCAGGGAGGGAGCAGAAGGCTTATACCAGGCTTTGGAGGCGGTTGAAGAAAACAACTCCGACTCTAAACGAAAACACAGCCACAACCGCCACCGCCGCCGATGCGGCCCTACTCCACAGCAGCAGGTCGCCGCCGATGCCGACGCTGCGTTTAATCAATGCCGCCGCACACACCGCCGCCAATCCACCGCCGCCGCCACCCCTGAGGATTGATTTTCGCAATTTCTGCACGTTACAAACGCAGAGGAAGAGGCTTTTCTGTTCTGCGTTCCGAAGACACTTAAATTTTTTTTTAATTTCAAATTAGAATATTAAAAATTTTAAAACAAAAAAATTAAACATTCGTTACGCAATCGAAAATTCACTTTGTCGTAGTTTCAGTTTATTTTAATTATTAACACACTTTATTTTTGAAAATTTGAATATTTTCAAATTTTTGAAATTTTTAAATTTTCGAAGATTTAAAAATTTCAATTTTTTTTAATCTTGAAAGTTTTAACCTTTACAATTGTCCAAAGTTTCTTAAACGAAAATTTTACCAAAATTTTCGAAGTTTTCAAATATTTTTTGAAGATTTTCGAAGATATTTACGTTTTTTCTCCACAGTTCAGATTTTTTTAAATTTTTTAAATGTTTAAAGGTTGTTTGGAACTATTTTAAAGGGTCTTTTCCGTGTTGGTTTTCCGATGTTTGTTGCGTTTTTCAATCAGTTACAGTTTTTTGATGCTTCATGAAGAGCTGGTGACACGAGCAGCACGAGACTAATTACTAGGATTGTGAGGAGGCAATCTCGACGTCGTCGTCGTGGTCGTGCGTTGGTTCAGTGTACGTACGCCCGGCAGACCCTGAGTGCGGAGCAGGAGCCGAGCCACCAGCCACACGCTTGTTTTTCGTAGTTGTTTGCCGGCACGTTTGCGGTTCGAAAAAGCGGCGAGCGGCCGATTACGTAACATGCCGGCCCGGGGGACAGTGGAACGCATGCTCGGAACGGGGCCCACCACGCCTCCCGAACGACGACGACGACCCCCACCTATTTTACTAGTTTACCAGTTTATTCAACCCCACTGCTCAACGCAAAGGCGGAAGTCAGGACTAAGGGTTCTAGAGGCATCTAGCGGTGTGGTTGAGGGTTTACTGCCCCTTCGGAAAAAGACTACCGCCTCCAGTGGGTATAAATCGGTAGAAATGATCAAATTCCAAAAGTTTTGAGGGGTTATCATTCGTTTATCCCCTCAAAACTTTTGGAATTTGATAATTTGAAGATGGTATGGGAATAAAAATACGCTTGGGAAATTCGCATTTTCCGGTTAAACTAATGAAATTAATAAAGCTGCCTCAACATCAATGGAAAGAGGATGAGTTGTTGATTTCAAATGAACTTTTCCAAAATGCCTGAAGCTTCTATAATAAGGGCATTAAAGCACTTAAAGGTTTATTAATGTTCAAATTTTCAAAAATTATATATTTTTGGAAATTCCTATTTTTCGCTTAAACTAATGATGATACTAAAATTTGCTTAACGCCAATGGAAAGATGAAAACTTGTTGATTTGAAGAAAGTTTTTTCCAAAATTAGAAACTTCTAGTAAAGGCGCTTCAGCACCCTCAAAGTTCAAAATTTACTAATTTGCTAATTTAGAAAACACGCTGTGAAAAATATAATTTTGCGAATAAACGAATAAAAAAAACACCCTTTCAAAATTGATGAATGTTCGAACTTACGAAAAAGGCGCTTTAGAAAAATTCATTTCCGGGCTAAATCACTAAAGATACTAAAAATTTCCCAACTTTAATAGAAACAGAAAGAATTGTTGCCCCAAATAAAGTTATTAGTAAATTTGAAAGACATCCAATAAGAACGCTTTTATTGGATAAGAGCGTTACCGACTTTCAAAATTGATGGATTTTAAGAAATTTCAAAAACACGTTTTGGAAAATCTGATTTACTGTGTAAACTAATAAAGTTAATTATAGTTGCTCTACTTCAATGGAAAGACGAAGAGTTCCATTTTCGCCTAAAATTATTCCTAAGTCTGTGCAACATCATGAAAGGGAGCTTTTCATATGGATTACTTTTGAATAATTACTAAAAAACGAGCTGTGCAAAATCATACTTTCTGGCTAATCTGATAAAGATACCAACATTTTCTCAACATTAATGGAATGAGAAATAGTTATTGTTTTGAAGATAAATATTCCTGAATTGGTGAAAATTACAGTAACCTCTTTTTTTCTTAAATTAAAATTTGGCCTCTTTAATAAAACTATAGAGTATTATCACACACCGTTAAAAAGCAAAATTCTCATCTTTCTAATAAGAAAACCCTAACATATTACATACCATTGAATGCGTAAATTAAATATGAGTCCTCTATGGTTTTGAAGGAAAAGATTTATTGCTTCTACACCAAGTAATACGTTTAAATACGTTTAAATTTATTTACCTCTAGAGAATCGTCCTAGAGCGCCATCTAGTGACACACTACACGACCTCCAATCCAGCAAAAACTGATTAAAACTGTGAATTTTGACCACGACCTGCCGAAACAACACACATTTTTGGACGCACACTTTTATAAACTTCACTGTCAGTTTCCATCAGTTTTGCGTAGCACAATTTGAATTTGTCAAATTCAAATTGTCAAACTTTATTTGTTTTCACTACATGTCACTAGGCAACCAACATAACAGCTTAAACTTTGAAATTCTTTGAAAACTTCTTTGAAAATAAATTCTATCTAAATCCTAGCTATGAATTTATTTTATAATTTATTAAAAATTTTAGGAATTATTTCATTTTTAGTTTGTTTGACTATAGGCAACGCTCGTAACACTAATCTCTGTCTCTAATTAAAATAAATTTTCAAAACAACTTAATTTCTATTTTCGCATATCAGTAATAAAGTTTAACTACATTAGTTTTACTTTGTTGCTATTAATTACTTACTTATAGAATTGTAGAAATAAAACAAAATCTTAAAATTTGAAATCATAGGCAACCCACCTAACATCAAACTGCCAAATTAGATTAAAGTCTAATCAAGTGGTGTCGTCGTTAAAAATAATTATAATGTTTTAAACAAAGTGTAATTAACAAATTTTGCATTGTGTCCAACTCGTAACATCTGTAGGATGCCGTGGATGTATAAATATATCTGCTTAGGAGTATTATTCTCCTTTGGTAAGCGTTTTTCTAGTCGATTTGGAGGTTAACTATAGGAGAATAGGGTATTTTAATGTATTCATACCGTTCCCAAACGCAATTTCGCCTTCTTCTTGTTCACAGCGCTTGGAGAGCGAACCAAGGATAAGATGTACGACTCAATCGACGGGATATCAGCGTGTTTTCGACGCCTCAATGGAACACACCAGATTGGCTGCTCATGTAAGTTTTTTCTGACAGGTTTCGCACTGTTCTCAGAGAAATTGCTTTGTTTTCACGTGTAACATTATCAAGGCCTTCTGTGATAGTGCCTCTTTCTTACAGTATATAATTGTACTGTAATTAGGTAGAATTTTCGGGGTTTTTAATGTGATTGGTGTTTCAGCTGATCGAGATGGATCGACAGGTGTTATCCACTTTGTGGACGCTCCAAGCGACTTAGATTTCGTTGTGAATGTGAATAATGGCTTGGAATACATTCCCGTTATTCCTATCGAGCTGTTTACAAGGGATTTAAGTGATAAACTACAATCATTGGAACATATTAGTGGATTGTTGATCTATGATGTTGAGAATAAGACTCAAAAAAGTGGGTTGAGCTCGTATAGTCCGGATTTAAGGTGTCCGAATGAAAGAAGTAATCGCGTTGGAACGTGTAGGAGAGATTGGAATCCAGTTGGGAATGCACTATTGATGGAGGACTTCAAATTTCCGGTATTTTACTTGCATAAAGGCAAGGAGGTGAAGAAGGTTCGAGATTGCTTTGTAAAATTTAACAACTTTGATTTCGATCAACATTCTCAACGTTCGGTGTGCAGTATTGAATTGCAAAGCTTCATGTTCGCGGCTTATGATACTCCAACATGTTTAAGGTTAGTTGTTTGTTTTTAACTCTATTTTTTCCTTTTATCTTTTTTTAACGAACACTTTAAAAATAAGTAACCTTAAAATATTAGTATTTTGAGGTTATTTCATATTAACTTTGAAAGGTCGTAACTGCCAATATATTTCACTAAGAATATCAGATGCTAAAAAATGATGATAGTCGTCCTCTATATATTGACGAAAAGAAAAAAAAGCACTTTCAGCTATTTTAGTTTTCCCGTAACATACCATTTTCCAAAATGTGTAAAATCATCAAATTTGAAGGGCCGTAGTATATAAGTATTTGATCTCAGATATTTCGACTGAGGCTTAAATGATAGTGCAACTCTTCTATTTATTTCTGCTTAAAAAGCATTTCTAGCTAGTTTACTTTTCCTGGAAAATGCCATAATCAAAATCGTGTTTTCGAGTTTTTCGAAAACTGATCAACTTTGAAGGGTTGTACCTGTGACCATGTTAGTCTCAGAAATTGCGTGTAAAGTCTAAAAGATTCCACAACTCTTCTCCTATTTATTGACGAAAATAGAACATTTCCAGCTATTTTAGATTACTCGGAAAATGACATTTTCCAAAGCGCTTTTTTTTACTTTTTCGAAAGTTGATCAACTTTGAAGGGCCGTTCCTGTTAGATTGATGGCCTCAGAAATTTTCCATGAATCTTACAAGATAGCAGCACTCTTCCCCTATTTATTGGCGGAAAGAAAGCATTTACATCTATTTCCGTTTGCCCGGAAAATACGATTTTCCCAAACGTGTTTTCGGGTTATTCGAAAATTGATCAACTTTGAAGTACCTGTACCTGTTAGTATGTTGGCCTCAAAATTCGAATGAGGCTTAAAAGTTAGCACAACTCTTCATCTATTTATTAGTGAAGACGGAACCTTTCCAGATATTTTCGTTTTCTCAGAAAATAATATTTTCCAACACGGGTTTTCAATTTTTTTTAAATTTGGTTTAATCTCCTAATCGCCGATAAATTAATTTGTTTGTAATATATAGAAAAGTTTGTAATTCTTTTTATTTAGGAGATCACAATCGGTTGTGAATATGAATCCAGTAAAGTTCTGTGATTCAATGGGTGATCACAACGTATGGGCATCGCTGTTTCCAATGGGAAATTCATCATTGACGCCGAAAAGTTATCTGAAGCCTGGTATTAAGCAGATTTTGGTGGTGAGTCGGATTGATGCGACGTCAGTCTTTTACAACCTCGAACCCGGGGCGCAGGCGGCAGTGACGGGGATGGTGACGCTTTTGAGCATTGCTGAGCTGCTGAAGAGAATGTTACCCTCTTATGAGGGTTACAGTAGGTTTCCTTACAATTTTTTGTCATTTTCAAAAAATCTTCTAGGGAAGCAATACAAATCTGTTTTTTACAGATCGTAATGTTCTCTTCATCCTTTTCAACGGTGAAAGCTTCGACTATATTGGCTCCCAACGTGTGGTTTATGATATGAAACGTGGCGCTTACCCCCGTTATGAGTTTACATCCGCTGAGGAACACTCACTTCCTATTCGTTTTGAAGATATCGATACGGTTTTGGAAATATCACAGCTGCACAAAACGGAAAAACTTCATTTACATCTTTTGAATGACACTGAGCAGGTGGAATTTACCAATATTCTGAGGAAGAACCTAAATGTGGACATTCACAGTGGGGTCGTGCCGCCCACGTCGATTCAGAGCTTTATCAGAGAGAAGAATCCACCAAAAAGTTTGGTTCTCACTGATTATTCGACCAATTTCAGTAATTCGTTCTATAACAGTATTTATGATAATGCTGACAATATTGACTTTGTGTACCACGAGATGGAAACTGAGGAGGATGCAAAGGATCTTCCGCGGGAGAGTCTTCAAGTGTTTTTGGGCGGTGTGGTGGATGGAGTTTCGAGGAGCTTATATCAGGCTGTAACAAAGCGGGAATATGATGGTGAACAACAGGCGAATTTGTATTATGTAAGTGAATCTTGAAAGTTTTTTAATTTATTTAATCAAGACTTAATTTAATCAAGACAAGACTGAAAATTGTTTTGAAATTGTGATTTTGGCATGTTTTGAAAATGGTTTTCTTTGAAGTATTGTAGCAGTACGTTGGCTCTAGAAGTTTTCATGTTAAGCTTAGAAGATAATGTAACTTTCACTATTCCTTAGGACAAACAAAGTGCTATTAGTTTTCCCGGAAAATACCAATTTGCAAAGTGTGTTTTTGTCGAAATTCTAGCAACTTTGATGGGTCGTATCTATCAGTATATTGGCCTCAGTAATTTCGTGTAAAGCTTAGAAAATATTACAATTACTCTTTTATTCATTAATGAAGAGTAAACATTTCAAGCTATTTTAGTTTTCGCAGAAAATGCCATTTTCAAAAGGGTGTTTTTGACATTATCGGAATTTAATTAACTTTGAAGGGTGTAAGGGTTGTAACTGTCCGTATGTTGGCCCCAAACTTTTCATATGGAGCTCAAACAATAGCGAAACTCTTCTTACGTGTACTGATAAAGAAAATAATCATGTATATATTTTAAATTTCATGGAAAATGATTTTTTTCCAAACGTGTTTTCTAGTTTTTCAAAAATTGTTGAAATTTGGATGGGCGTAACTGCTAGTATGTTTGATTCTGATATTTCGTGTGAGGTTTAGAATTTAGATCAATTATTCTTTAGTGAAGGGAAATCATTTCTATCGATTTTAGTTTTCCCGGAAAATGCCACTTTGCAAAGCGCGTTGTTGAAATTTTCGAAAATTGGTTAATTTTGAATGGCTGTGGCTGCCAAAAGGTTGGCCTCCGAAATTGCGTTTAAAGCTCAAAAGAAACTGCAACTCTCCTTCTATTCATTGGCGAACCGAAAAAACTGAACCGTTATATTAGACTTCTAGGAAAATACCATTTTCCAAAACGTGGTTTTGGGTTGGCAAAAAAATTGATCAATATTGAAGGGCTTCAGTTGTTAGTATGTTAATCTTAGGAATTGCGTGCGTAGCATAAAAGATAGCGCAATTCTCCTTCTATTCAAAATTGAAGGGAAATAATTTCCAGCTGTTTTAGTTTTCTGGAAAATCAAGTTTACCAAAACGTGTTTGTTGATCTTATGTTGAGTTTACTTCATAATTTAAACATGGAAAATATTTTTATTTGTAATACTGATCAGCAGAGAGAGAGTGTTACCATTTATTTCTCTTACAGATAAATGAACTACTATATTGCTATCTAGAATCAGCAAATTGCAGCATTCATCGGGCGATTAACAAGGGCACCTTCCAACCAGTCCCTCTGAGTCTCTACGTGAGCGTGACAAACAGTCAAAATATCATTACCAAATTAATGATGTTCACGCTTGCCTTTTTCATCGGCGATCAGATCGGCGACGGACCATGCACTCCGAACATGACATCACACATCTACTATCACTTCAACATGTCGCGTAATGCAACAGGGCCTTATCAAACCCAATGTTATCGACTTTCGATAAATTTCACCGATGCAGAGAGTCCAGCTTTTCTTATTGATGGTAAGTTCACGAACATTTTCTCTAAGACTCTAAGACAAGTTCTTGAATTTTAAACATTTGATCGCTTTTAGGCTACGACTGGAGTTCAGGACAGTATTCCACGTGGACTGAGAGTGTTTGGAGGGAGTTTAACGTGCGTTTGTTCCTCAAACCGGCACGTTCGCATGAGATTATGACGCTGATGGTTGGAATCATTGTGTTTTTGTTGTCGCTGGGAGTAATTTGTTGTGTCAATAGGAAAAAGGATGTTTTGTTTGAAGAGATACCCACTGCAACGTAAGTAAAACTATTTTTAAGAACTTTGAAATATTGTGACTATGAAATTGAGATGAAATTTATTGTTTGCTAAGAATTTCCATCAATAACATTAGTATCTGTTGAAATATGTTAGACTGTTTTTACATTTGTTGTCCTTACCACATTTCAAACAATTATTCGTGTTCTTTACTGTTTTAGCCCACCAACAAACTGCTAAACTTTGGCAGTTTCTGTGTTTGTGATATATTACATTCGGAGGCTGAAGATTTAGGACTTTTTCTACAACTAAAGACTTAATTATTTTACTTTGCTTTGATTATTTAATTATTTGACTTCCCGGTTTATTGTAATACTAATTATTTACACCGCATACAATTAGGATAAATTATTGTATCTTGCAATATTACATATGTTCTATTTTTATGTTTGTAATAGATAATAAATAACTTATTTCAAACAAATAGTATACTCAACTTCTCTTGTATCCCCATTTCTGTACGCTTTCTATTTCTACTTATATTTTACCTAAAATTAATTTAATAATTTTTTCCAAATTTGTAGCGCCATCTCAGAAGCACTATCTAAACTACAAGATAGTCGCTAAAATAGATTTCTACATGAGTTATTTGATGAAGCTTTGTAGTTCAGAAACTTAAGAAAAGATGTCGGTACTGGTACTAAATTTATTTAATTTTTTAATTAAAGTTTTTATTGAATAAACAACACTTTTGCAATTTCGTAAATACCTTTCGTAATTTTGTTCCTTATTTTACCAAAGGCAAATAAATTTGAATATCGCGAAAGTTTATAATTTTCACAATTTTATTTTTAATTTTATTATTATTTATTTCTTATTATTATTTTTAGTTCTTTGATTTTGCGCAAACGAAATTATTTTTCATTAACTTTTAAAATCATCGACAATTTCAATGCAGTTTACACATATATGTTAGTATTTCCATCAATACCAACATTATCTCCTCGCTTCTCTGCGATCCTATTACCAATATCTTTGATACTTTTGTATCAAACTGTCATATATTTTAAGGTATTGATAATATGAATAGTGGTGGATGGCGGAAATGATTTGTGTTTGATAAGAATCGACTTAAGTTTTGTAACAATTCTGATGTTACAATAAATCTGTTACAAATAATTTATATTACGATGAAAGTCTCGCATTTAAGAAGTTTTATTATTTATTTTCATTTGTTACAAATTTCAATTCCTATACATGAAAATATACATTGCTGTTCTATGTACATATATATAGTATGAGAGAAACTATAGTTTGAGAACGTGTTCGTTTTAAACCCTAAAAACCTCGGCTAGGTGTATGCCGCTTCAGTGGAACAGTGGCGGAGTCAATGGATACGAATACGAGAGTCCCAGGATCGAAGCCCGGTTGGGCCGGTCAGTTTTTCCTATCCAGCAGGTGCTCGTGAGTCGTGACTCGGTTGAAGTTCGCCGCGAAGCGGCGAACTGTAAGATTGCAGGCCACTGGGCAAAACGAACTACCGCCGCGCAGCGGCGGTTGACCTCTCTATTTTGCTAAAATGTATAGTTAAAATTAAAAAAAAGAAACAATCTTGGTGCCTCCGCAGACCGGACTCGAACCTGCGACGACCAAACAAGAAGCGAACACCCTAACCACTACACCAATCCCATCCTTACCGAGAATGTAGGGAACTTTTATATAAGTTGCCACTCTATTTTACTAAAAAGGAATAGTTAAAATCGGAAAATGAAACCACCTCCGCAGGCGGGACTCGAACCCGTGTCGACTGAACAAGAAGCGCGCACCCTAACCACTAGGCCAATCCTAACCTTACCATGGCTGTTGGAAACTTATACATAAGCATTGACAACAAGATGTTGCTCTAGGTATTCAAATAAATTAACTTAAAAGAATCAAATTTAGTCCTTGCCCACCTGGGCTGCTCAGTTTGAGTTCCCGGGGTGGGCACCCCACTAGTGTGAATTTATTATTAAATAAATTCACACTAAAATCACTTTATTAATTCACATTA
>JAODAC010039691.1:0-12171 GCA_027575185.1 Mimaenictus wilsoni | reverse complement strand
TCGATAAATGGTAAGTACCATTTATAAGTATCCCAGGTACAACGCGGTAGCATGTCGAGTGAGAGTAGGAAAAAGCCAGGCGAGTAAACGCAAAGAAAACCCCCGTATGAGAAAGCGCTCACACGGTACGCGACAGTTAATAGAGCGCCAACCCCCATATGCCACATGTGATGGGGGCACATACCGCCACATTTGGTGGAGACGCCGACAAACCTAACGCGATAGAATGATACCAAATTTGACAAGAAAATGTAATTTATAATGTGCTATTAACATCTTGATTTCATCGTTTTCAAAATGCATATGGTAAATAGAATTACATATATATCAAAACCGATACGAGATATTTCAAAATTTCAAAAAGAATCCCTTAATACTGCGAGTTTCTATAATAATTAAAGCAAGCGTTCATGTTTTATAATGCTGACGATGAAGTGCCCTCACGATGGTTAGCCCGACCTAGAAGTGAACACGCGATGGTCAGCCCGCGGGGAAGTGCCCGACGTTGATTTGAACCACGATGACCGGTCCGACTACGCAATTTCTTTTTCCCAGTCACATACGGCACTTTTTAAGGCGTTACCGGCGAAGGACTAATCGGAGAAAGTAGCCCTTAGGAATAGGAGCAGTTATGTTGGTCGTTGCTTACCCAGAATAATCTTATCTTTACCTTACTCCCTTAGAACTTCCCATTTGGGTATATCAGGAGGCTATGCAGCATATCCCACCGTACCTGTATTTCCTATTTCCTCTACTTTTTTCCTCTGGAGCACCGTTCTTGTGTAGTTTGCAATTATCTGCAACTTACGGCACTTAACAGCTTTTTTCTTTTCCAATGTCCATGACTTTTTTTGTGTGGAATATGCATGTATATACCTTTTTGTTACGATCTCATGACTTTTAAGGATTTAGGGAATAAGATGCATATTCCCCCAATACAAAACTTGAACGAGGGAAGTTAAAATATTGACATCAGTGTTATGATAATAGATCCCTTATGTACGTTTAGGAACTATTGATATGTTCAAATCGGTGTTTGTCCATCTATTATTTCTTAATTTTATTTTTTTATTTAACTCCAAGAGTAAGCGACAATCTGTCCTAAGACAATAAGGGTTTATTTTGATTTCTACATGACATGCAAACATTTGCTAGCAGATTTGGGAGATTCCTTGACGGAATTTAGTCGAATATCGCGTTGAATAATGTCGTTGGAGATGTAGTATGGTGCGTTGACTTTAGCCCTCAGTACTTTATTTTGGAATCTTTGGATAATTTCCAGGTTTGATTTACTTGCCGTGCCCCAGAGTTGAGAGAATGCTTTACGTCCAAATGGGTTTCAATATTGATTTGATAGTAATAATGTATTGTCCAAGTCTAATTTGGATTTTCGACTAAAATAGCTTTAATCAATATAGTCTTAGCTTGAGACCAAGATGATTGCATTTTGTAAATATATGTTTCCGCAAAGTAAGACGACGATTCAATATTATGTCGAGGTATTTAAGGACTTATCACACATATTTAGGCATAAAATAACCCAGTTTAATCTGCTTTCACCGGTTCTGATTTTCTTGAAGTGTATGTTGCCCTTTGATTTCTAGTTTCAGAATTGAGGGACTTTGCGCACTGTCTTATGTGTAGAGGTAATTCTGTTCGAGCGTCTTTTTGTGGTTCAAATTCCTCTGAAGCAAGTATTTTACTCTTCTATTTTTTGGTCCAGCTATTATTGCAAATTCTTTCTTGCTTTATTATGCTTGGTGTAGATGTGTTTGGTTAAGTTATATTAATTCAAGCTAAGTGGAATTACGTTAGTTAGGTTAGTTGAGGATAGGTTACCTCCTTGACTTTTGCATATGCATCCGTATATCAAATCTCACTATATGAAATGTTTGTAATTTCCGTTCAAATGGTTTTTTTGTAAATGACCGTTTGGACGTAAATATATGTTACTTCAAAGTAAGACGACTGGTCAATATTATGCCGAAGTATTCAGCATATTCAGCTTGCGTTATTATACAATTGTTGATAGTGACGCAGGTACATGTTCTCCGACGAAGAGTGAAGGTTATGTGTATCGACTTGATTTCATTGGCTTTGATTCTCAAAAGTTTCATCCAATCCTTGATTTTGTTTAAATGACGTTGCAAATTACTTGAAGCAGATTCAGGGTTGGTATGCAATGAAAGTACCACTGTGTCATCTGCGCAGGTACTGACTAAGGCCTTTTTTATGGTTGCTAGATCAGCTGTATGTACAAGGTTGAGAACGATGCCCTATGGAACCCCAGAGTAGTTGGGTCGCAGAATCGTGAAATGATTGCCATATTTTATTTGAAATTTCTATTAGATATATATAAATGGATCAGTTGGTAAGGATGTGGCAGTTATTTCTTTAGTTTTGCTTTTAAACCCATCGCCAAACCCTATCAAATGCCTGAGATATGTCTAGGAATATAGTTGAACAGCATCTTCTGGCGTTGTGGCATTAATGTGGTTAACCAATACATGCACTTGTTCTACGCTACATTGGCAATAGGCTTATTGGCCTGTGTAAGGCAACGTTTTCTGTGTTGTTCCCTGGTTTGGGAATTATAGTGATTACTGCAACTTTCCATGAGAATCGGAAGTAATTTAGTTTTAGAATTGCATGAAACACGAACGTTAGAAATTTATAGCATTTATCCGGTAGTTCTTGTAGGACCTTGCCAGTGATAAGCTCGACGTCTGGAGCTTTCTTGTCAAATTATGACAATTCAATAATTCTCATTAGATATTTTGTTAAATGATATACTTGATTATTACTAAAGAAGGAAGTTAAGCCGAGAACTTCAGAAGTTTCACTCATTACAGATCACTAAAGTCCAGCAACGTTGACAAGTATTCTATTGTTCTGAGAATTGATTACTGATATTCCTTGTTCTTCGACTATAATGAACAGATTCCTGCCTGGAACAATATTCATTGTTATGTCCTATCCTTTATCATCTATATTCTTTCTCTAATATAAAGGTTTCCTAATGATGCAACGAGTTTGCCCTCCAGCAATGAGGCCTTTTATTCGCACGGCCATGAAGTAATTCTTTCCAATTACAATTACGTGGCAAAGCGCGCTTTTGCCGCCGGTGTGGCAACAAGACGAAGGCGTAGGGCACAAGTCGAGAATAACCGCCTCTAACTTGCTTAACTGCTGATTCAATTATTGCTCGTTACGGGGCGGCGCAACGACATGCCTGCGAATTGTGCTAGCCCCGTGGAAATTGGTAGGTTGGTCTTGTTAGGACATTCCTTTTGGGTTTTTGTTAATAGCCTTCTACTTGTACAAGCACTGACCTGATGTCTAATTTTCTAAAGGTTTTGTTGGAGTTAGAAAATACTACCATTTTTAAACCTAAAATGGGATGTTGCAAAACGAGCATCTAGCCAAAGAATGTAAACACTTTTCTAAATATTAAGCTTGCAGTTTCTTTGTTCCAAACTTTTTAATAATAAAATTACTCACCACAGACTATGATTAAAATTGCAGAGAAAGAAAGCCAGAGCTTTTTACACCGTCCACATCAACATTGTAGCAGCAACCTTTCGTAATATTGCAGCTTTACATTTTTTACAATTTTCTTATAACGATGTTCAGCTCTTGCGCTTTGATCATTCCAATTTTTATCCTTTTGTTTTTTCAACGTGTTCCAGGTTTAGTGATTTCGGTCCTGTAACAAAAAATAGACATAAATAAATCATACTTCAAAAGGAGACCGACAAATCAAAGCAGGAGATATACAATTCAATATCACGGTCTTTTCAATATATCTATCTGAGGTGCTTTGTATCTTTTCAAAGATTAATGATGCTGCATGGCTTGAACTAAGGCCAAACCCATTAAATATTTTGGCAACGTGAAATAACTGCAACGAATGTTAGCAGTTGTATATCTTGAATTATTACCTTTTTAGAAATTACTTTGTAGAAATAGTACTTGTAGTAAATGTGTTAAACAAGCACAAATCTGGAAAGATATCACGTGCCAACAAGTATGTCAATCATGCTTTGATTGGTATCGTGCCCAAGGTAGTTGTGGGTGTGTTTAACTTTGGTTACGTAGCATAACACGTGCCAACAATCAATCAATCAAACTCGCATACGTGTAGTGCAAATATTTCATGGTGCAACTGTTTATTTTATGGGTGCCCGACATAACCAAACGAAACGTAAATACAAACATGCAATTGCTCAGACGAAGTATTATCAATTTAATCACAGTATTTAAACATTTGTAGAAGTTTAAACGAAAGATATATGATACAAATATTTGAAATGGTATAATGTCATCTATAATGTTTTAAACTCTATTTTAGAAAACATTTTCCCCGTTCCCACTTTTTGCATTTTATTGCATTAAAAATGAGACACGAACAAAACAAATACATCATGAAAATATAACACTTTTCGCCGAGTATAAATTCACCGCGTATAACTTCCCTTGGCACGTAAGCTGTCGCTCATCAACAATGTGCATTTTAATAAATGTCAATCGTACATCTTTCCTGTGTAATCCGACTCATGCAAACATGAAATAATTCGACAATACAGACGTTGTATGAGATTTGTACATTTTGCAAAAGTTTGGCCATAAAGTTGGATATTATTAACGTATGTTTGATGTGGAATAGGAGTGCCTCAGTTTCGAATTATTTCAGTATTAAAATGAAATATGACTGCAAAAGCATATTCATAATGAATTGCACGCAAGTATCACTTGTGCATTGTGTGTTGCATAAAAGAGTAGCTTCAAGTGCGCTACTTAACGACAACCAGTCACACATAATATATTATTCTCTGCCATTATACTTTATACCATAGGAAATATTAATTTTAGAACACTACTATTCTAGTTTTATACTTGTCATTTTATAAAATAAACTGACTGCATAAAATCAAAATTATAAAATGTACGTGTGTGAAGGTTTAATTTCATAAAATTAAGCTATATAATGAATATATAGTTTCAAACTAATCAGGATTAAAAAAAGAGCTTGATCAATAATTCAAGAAGGAGAAAGTAGGCCAACATGGCCATATATATGCACGCAATAAATGAGCGTGAAGCATTCGCGACATGTTCACCCGAAGCGTAAATAAATAATGGATATATCAACCCCATTGTCCTCTGCCTAATTCGCTGCAGCAAGCCCTCAATATGATGTGTTACGTGTGATAATTCGCTATGGGCTTCAATTTGCGCGTTTTTAGGCGAGAATATAAAATCTACGCGGCTGAAGCACATAAAAATATCAGAAATAAAAGTAGAAATGGTAACAAAGCCAAAACTGTCAATGAAATGTGGCCTCCCTTCATTTGCGAAAAGTCATTAACTGCGACCCATCGGACGGCCGAAAAGCATGCTGAAATAATGCCTGTAAAGCTGTGCATTCATTCTGAATTCCTGGAATGCTAGTTTTTGACAATAAATTTACGAAACAAAAGCTTTTTAAACCGAGTCTCACTTGGTATATTTTGTGAGAGTGTTTTAAAAAAGTTCTTTATGATAATAAAGAAAATATATTTGAAATAAATATTTAAAAAAAGTTATTTAAGCTTTATATTAGATCTGTTTGAATTAGGAGGTTTCACAAACATTTTATAGCTGCGCCTCCTTATTTAACACACTTTTAGGCAGGTTTAAAAATATTTTCTTCGAGCCTTTCAGTTTCCGTGATTTCGTGATAACAGGTATGTGTATTCAAGAATGTTGCAAGGAGAACGTACGCACCTAAGTCCAGTCCAGTGTTTACCAAGTTTTTTTCGCTCGAAAAAGAACATTTTTCATAAAAGCGATAAAAAAATATCATTAAATATTATAAATAACAAAAATATATAAGTCAGTATGCAGACCTGTCTTGGAGTATCCGCGCATTCTATTTGCCAACACCACTAGGAGAAATTAAAAAAAAAATAGCTGTAGCGGTAACTTCAGCACTACGGACAATCACAAAAATAAGACACCCCCTTAATCCTATCCACAATCCCACGAATCTTTTAATATACAAAAAGTACAAGTTACAACATATTTACACAAGGCACAAAGAACTGCAATGCAAGATCAAACCAAACCCATTTGCATTCCATCTATACCAACCCTCACTTCAAAACCCCACTCCCAATCCTTCTTGATTCTATAAACAATCTATAGCATTCCATAAAACCAAAATCTTTTCTTACAAGTTTCTACCAATTTTTTCTTACATGTTAAAATTTGAAATATTGTAATAATTGTAAGCTATTATTATAATTAATTTGCTCATACCTGCCATAAAAAGCACACTAAATTCAAAAGGATCAGTATGTTCGATGACTGCTGACCACATTTCGGCGTATTCTCGGCGTATGTACAAAAAAAAAGAATTCTTCTTCTTATTGATAGTATTAGTGTATAACATGACTAATTACATTGAAAAGGAATTGAATAGAGCGAATGAACATAGTAGTTTATGTTCGTTAAATCAAACAAAAATCGGCAATTTCAGTTTTTCATAATATGTTTTCATAGTTTTCATAATAGTTGTCTTCCTAAAGCTAACATTCAACAATCAACATTCTAAAGTGAATCTTTAAATTATTTTAATATTGGAAATTATGTATATAACAAAGGGGGAATTTAGATTTTTTGAGAGAGCAAGAAGTGGAACGATACAAAAAAAAGTTGCGAAACCCTGGTTTACTAGTTTGGAAACTTCTGGCAGAGGCTAATGACATGCCATTCTGTCAGAATTTTCTGGATAACAATATTTATTACTTTGGGCATGTGGCTAATCCAGGGTCAAATATGCTTTGCAATGATAACCACAGATCTGGGACTCCATTCTATGGTAATAATCTAGAAATTTCTGCATTTTGTAGAAATTATCCTAGTAATTTGTACTGCAGCCCTCACCAATGAACAACTTCTCAGTCTTTTATTTGAAAGTTATCAGATTCTCGAATATTTTTATCAACTTAAGATTACATTAACATACGCAGTCTATAAAATATGATATTATAAAAGTTTCTTAAATGTTAATACCAAATGTTATACAACGTCCATGAATATATTAGAAATAAACATTAGACAATATCAGTTTGATTAAACTTGAGTATCCACTAAACCATCTACCACATAGTTATAATAATAACATCAGACATAAATTTATGGCTTGTATATTACAAAGCTTAGCAATCAAGCGGAGCTACCAAAAACCTAAAGCACTATGCGGTATGGTAGAGAAAATCGTAAAACATAATTTTATCACCACTTCAAATTGATGGCTGAGTATGGAAAGATGGCGTGCGAAAAACGACTTATTCACTGTCGACACCATCGATTTTCACCATTTTATCCCCGATTTGATATTGCGCCAACTTTCGCCGAAAATAACGATCAAAGTTCGCATGAATCACCTTCGGTTAGTCAAACTGGATGGTCATTGCCACGTCGTGGTCACAATGGTGCACACGTTCAATGGAGTTATCCAACTCTCTCGGTCCTATTCACAGCCTGCGGAGGCTATATTGTCGAAAAGGGCGTTCGATAGCGAGTTATCAGCAGGCTGGGATTGTGTCGATCAAGAGCACCACGTTTCGACGTATTAATGAACCAGCAGGGCATTGAAACAGGACATTACACGTCACGTAGCACATCATTCGATCCGAAAACCGGAAGTAGCTTTTACCACCGAGAGATTGGAGACAAAAACGGCTTATTTCCCATTTTTTAGCATTACTGCGGGCTAAAAGTTTTATATGCTTGGTTTGTAGGCAATATTGTCACGTTCGTGGACAAATCCTTGCACATGTGAGGATTCGCAACACAATAGTAAAAAATTCCGCACTGGGCGCCAACAACGCTCCAGGAATACGAAAATAGTGAAAATGGCCGGCGCGCAGTAGGATACGCGTAAATGGAAAATGGTAAATTGCGGAAGCACAGTAAATGGCAAAAAAAGAAAGGAGAAATGTGCACATCTCGTGCCAATGTGCAATCAGTGGCTTTTCTAAGCACAGTTCAGAATCACTCCGTCGAAAACACATACAGGTTGAATTTTTTATTCAGATACAACTTTTACAGATTCTAGATTTCAGTTATGTCTGAAAAGAATTGCTCCATTCTGCACTATATTTTAATAACTAAGAATAAGATGCGCTCTGCTTTTAAAATATTTTGTACGCAAATATTTCCAACAGTTAGTAGAAGAGATCGAATTTAAAACTAGGACCTAAAGAAAGATTTCGACATAATATTTGTCCTGCAAAAAACACAGGAACAAGAATATCGCTGACCCGAACTAACTATAAAACGAACCAGGAGATCTCTCAAGCATTAGATGTACACAACAATGAAAGCAACACGACAAACGAATAGGAGCTGGTGGAAGAATTATTCACGAATTATCAAATTGACAATTATCATCATCAATCACAAACTAGCCTCTCCTGAATTTAATAGTTCTACGATTTACCTCTTCAATTTTGTTTTTTATCTGTTGCTTGGCAGTTGTGTAAACTCTCGATAGGAGGTTGGCAAAAATAGATGTGGTTTAAACACAATAGTTGATAGAAAATTTTATTGAGAAACTACGAACAGTGGGTCGAATGATTCAAATTTACGGCAATTGAAAACTACAGTAAAAAGCAATGGAAACTTGCGCAGTATGATCTAAGTATTATCTATATGTTTTTTGCAAAATTAAATAAGAAGGAATTTACGTAAGGAAAGAATGTATAGTTTGCTACTCCGGTGGTGCTGGGAGATTTTCATGATCAACTTCACTGATTCTTAATAGCAACCACAAAATATAACCTTGAAATATCCGTAAGAAAGGCCAAAGCATTGTCGATCACATACCTCCCGAACAAGTTAAATCCTATACACAACTTAAGGCAGAAATAACAACTAACCTCGATTCAGCAAAAGAGATACAGATGGCTGACTATAGAGCGATACAAGTTTCAGCATGTCTTACTTCCACAATATGAAGAAACAAACATTTATTAGAAGATACGAAAACCAGGGTATATAAACCATGCGTCAGTAACTGTCTGACGCATGGTTTTACTTATGCACCTAAGACTAGGTCTGTCACAAGCAAAACCAAGCAAATGTTACGAGTAGAGCCGAAATGAGAACACTTTGTAACGCACATGATACATCACGGAAGCGAATTGGTACCGCGTTACAAATAAATTTACTTTCCGCCTAAGTTAATAACGGAAAGGGTTTCAACAATTGAGTTTTGAATAGGCTCATTGTCAGTGAAAACTAGTAGCTCGAAGACGTTAGTTAATCATTTTAGTTAATTGCCAAACGAAGAAAATAATGTAATGTAGACGTCGGCGTCGTAGTCTCGTGGACACACGGTATGCAAAACTGCCACACAATAACTACAAAAATCCGCAAGAACGCGTTGATTGTACCGCGATCATGATTCAGAGTCAAGAGAGACTGAAGTTCCCGGTGTTGCTTAGGAAAGGAAGGCGAACCGCGTGCGGTATCAATTTGTGCACACAAAAAGCCAAACAAGCGCACAAAATCGCGGCAAGCAAAAACTGACCGTTATAACTTCGAACAATCCATGGTTTCGGAGCAATATGGACGGAACTAAGTGTACAAGACGTGGTACGATGGAGAAGAGCCAGAAGAGAACTTGGAACGATTATGTAGTTAGAATGAGCGAACAACGCATCGCCATGAGGGCCAGCTCAACCAAGCACAACCAGGCTATTTAGGTTATAGATTTTCATGTTCTTTTTATTAATTTATGTATATTAAATTTCCCATGAATATTTTGAAGTAGTTGCGAAAACAAAATATATGGATTTTTTATAAGTCTTACATGTTCGCACTTAATTTCGAAACTACGGCACCAAAAGGACTGTATTTCCTATTGGTTCATGCACAATAAATTGCACGATGATACCCGCTTAATTGCTGAATCTTTTGATGATAATACAATTTTTAATCCATCGAACATAGAAAGGAATATTCATGTTCAATGGAATAGAGTTGTATGCGGAATATGCGAAAACCCCTTTAGACAAAGGTAGATGTGCATATATTTCCTCTTGGCTCACAAACATTAAATTTCACATGATGATTTCAGATTAGTTGCTGAATCTTTTGATGTAATGGAATTTTCGATACATCGTACATTTCCGGGGATAATCACGTTCAAAGATATATTCGCATGCAAATTTTGTACGCGCCAACATAGAAATCTAACCGGAGCAACTTAGAAAGACGTGGAGTCTAGAATTTAAAAGGCAAGGACACCCTTCGCTACTCTTTGTAAACATTCACTAATAAATGTCTGCGATGTATCGTGAAAGTATTCGGGCTTAATAAAATATCAACCAATAATCTCCTCAAGCGCATAAATCAAAAGGAAATTTTAAGGGAGATCAAATTACGCAAATGGCGGTGTATCGGACATAGCCTCCGATGGTCAGACGGAGATGCGGCGCGAGGAGCCATAGACAGCAACCTCCAAGCGTCTAGATGAATAGGCAGACCAAGAACAACCTGGAGTCGTACTGTTCGAAAAGAAGCAGAGCATATGAACAAATCTTGACAGGAAATCAAGTCGAGTGGCAGCAAACAGAGTACGATGGCGCGCTTTTAAGGAAGCTCTATGTTCCAATTAGGAATAATCGCCGTTACTGACAAGAATTAGTCGGGTGGTTAGATCCACGATTCGGTATTCAGACTTAAATCCCACTATGCAACGGCGCCTGATATCAGAATCTTACCATGGCTTTTGGTATATCTACTAGGTTACTGATGTAGGTACTCGTATTTGTGTGCATCCTAGAGTGGTTTTATACGTTAGTTCGAAAGTTTCCCACTAGAATAAAACAGCACCGCAACCGAAGAAAACGCATCATCGCAATCACCGCAACTCTGACTTTTTTTTCTTCGACTAGTAATGTTTCTATCATCTAGCAGTCGTAGTTACAGCTTGCTTCACTAGGAATTCCAAGTCAATCACTATTGAAACGTTAATGCTACATACATCCGTCGGGTAACATGTTTGTTTAATCATGTTTTCTTACACTAATCAAAAGAATAATATGTTAAGTTTGTATTAATTTAAGTGGCAAACATAAAAACAGGGGCCTCCTAAACAGTGATTGACAACTCAGAGGTTGCAGAAGAAAAGGCATCAGAATATGAAAAACGCTTTAATCCAGACAGTGGATGATATGAACCAGCAGAAGACATAAGACAGACAGCTAAAGAAAATGTTTTTCAATGTTAAAAAAATTATAATAACATCCACATGCAGATTACACAGCCATTAAATCGCACAGCAATTCCTTGAATAGAAGCTGCGGACAACTCCAATCGCACAGCAATGAGGTAAAAAGCAGGCTCCAGAAATGACATCTATCCATTAACAAGGGAAAATGTCAATCATTATTTCCGCACCATCAAATAAATAATAGCTCACCTAATATATCCTTAAGCGAAGCTTCAGTCCAAGCGTCTCTTTTTATAAAATATTTAGGAATAGTCTTCGATTCCAAACTTTCATTCAAAAGAGATGCATCACACATTGAGGTACAAGTTGTAGCCGGAGCGAAAGATTTCCGAAGCATAAGATTTGCAAATAAAAGGGTTTCGACAAAGACTGCAACAAAAATATATAAAACAATTTACAGACCTCTTCTTAACTAGTAGTGCATACTATTGGTTAATACTCCTAAAAACTCCCTAAAGAAAATAAGTACAACTTCGCTTAGTGTAATTACCAAATTTAGACATCCCAGAAATCATTTACATAATCCGCAAATACATTACTTTACGAAAAATGTGCTATACTTCCCATAGGACACCGTTACCTAGAATTACATAAGTTTAAAATGAAAAGACAAAACATCGCAATTGTAAATGACGATTGCATACGATCCCCCATCCCAAATCCAACTAAATTAAAAACACCCTCACATTCTCTTCACCACCATTACTACAATATAAATTAGCAATGTCTCTATTAAAGACGTATGTTTCATTTAATTTTTTTGGCTTTTTTGTTATTCAAAATTTTCATTTCTACAATTATGTAATTCATTTGTTTTATTAATTTATAAAAAAACAACAAAATGTACTTTCTCGGCGGAGAGACCTGAAAGGTCAATAGCCATT
>JAODAC010039680.1:0-12171 GCA_027575185.1 Mimaenictus wilsoni | reverse complement strand
CTGAAGGTACGGTGACCTTGGCCGAGATCGAGCCGTACCACAACATTTCTATCGCACAGCGCCACGCTAACCACTTAACCACCCTCACGCCGTCGCCTCAACCGTTATCTTTATTACGCAACGGCTGAGGGTTTACAAAAAACATACTAAACATACTTAAGTGGAAATATACTAATTTTAGCACTAAATAACTAAAATATAGGGCATCGGTTCACGACACTTGGGAATGTTAAGATAATCTTTGGAAATCATCTCCTAATCACACCTGATGCGAACAGCCTGCCTGTTGACAACATTAACCATTGACGAAAACGCCGAAGGTCTTTAATTTTAGCAGGACCTGAAATACACGTTCGTTGTCAGTGATGATTGAGCTGCGGATAGAAGTTGCCATGTCGAAATTTGTAATGTGACTACTTTTAATTACAAAAATGTTACAACACCTCGATTGAGGTTCACTCCTCCAATTTCGTCCACACCATACATAACAACTTCGTACATCCACTTTTCTGGCCTACCCTGGGCCAATCCGGACACATCCCGCCTACCACGCGCTCTCTCTCAAGACCTACAAGGTGTGTCACGAAATGTCATCCTTAGGCACAACTTTGTACAAACATCTGCGATGCACATTTCGCCACTCATAGGGCGTGCATACGTATTTTTAGACATGGACCCCCCACGGCGCGATCCAGCCCCGGCCGAAACCAAAAGATGTATTGCTTTATAATAGGCATGAATGTGCTAACCCAACCAAAATATGTCCGACATCTTGGACTGGATCTTTCTGAAAATTCAACTTTGTTCAGTGTTAGGTTTAGCGTGTTAGGCAAAGACACCAATGGTGCTTTTTTCGGCGAATTCATTCATTCCAACACATTTTTCGATTTCGATCAACCATCTACATAATTGAAACCTCGACGCATATATATTAAAATTTTCCTAGTATCGAAAAAAATATGGCAAAAAATACTGTGGAGAATTTCTAGAATTCATATGGTTAGTACAACCTCACATCCTATACTGTCCTTTCTTCGTGCAGGCCCGCTCAGTTTTACTTAAGTATCTACTCCTACTCAATGACACAGCTTGACCTTGACTTGAAAATGGTTAATATTTGTTCGACGGAAATATCGAGATTGGGACACTCTGTATCAGTTGTGAAATTTGAGGCACTTTACAACTTGTTGTACTTATATAATATAATAGAACCGTAATCTGTTGTGGTAAATACTATTAGACCACATTTTGACAGGAAGGTAGTCGCCCCAATGTGTCTAGAAAATGGGTGGCACTCCTCTTAAGTTTAACCTACCTCCCAGCGGGAGGTTGTTAACGATAAGATGGTACCGCCGAACGTGTCTAAACAATTCATCATCGGATCGGCTACGCTTTCCAAAACCACCCAAAGAGTCTACCCCGAAACCCCGAAACCTTTATTGCCACTCTTGACTTTTCAAGTACGATTGACCGCACCTTCATTGTTAAGTTAATCGTTTACAACACCGAAAAAATAATTTATGCACTGGGTGTTGCAAACCTGGTTTTTCTACCGGTCCGCGCTATTAAAGCGACGGACAGTCCCTCTGTCCGTCGCTCTCACTTTCACCACCAGTTCGTCCCTTCGTCCGTGCTGAACTTGGCACGTCAGTGCGTCGTTATATACCTATCTCCTTTTTATACATAAGATATGACAAAGAAACCCCAAAGGCATCGGCGACGCGCATTGCCAGCTGCCACGCGCTAGGAACGCGCCAACGTGACAAGCTCAGCTCGGACGAAGGGACGAACTGTCCAATGCCGACTGGTTGTGAAAGTGAGAGCGACGGACAGTCTTTCTCATTTAATACCGCGGTCAGTTTCTCGAAACATTCAGTTCCCTTTATTGCACACTTCAAACTCCAAAATGTTTGTTTACGACGTGTGATTATGGGATTTATGACTTAAGTTACTTTCGGGAATATTACCTGCTCCCAAACCACCCAAATCGCCAAATGTGCACGTCGTAAATATCATTCAATTGCAGTCTTGCTGCCCAAAAATCTGCCTTTTCTCTCCAATATTCAAACTGCCTATTGACCTTCATTAAAACCTTTAGAAAGCCTGGGAAAACATACAACGGCCGTGCTCAACGGTTCCCAACAACACATGTAAATTGTGTTATAGATTATTCCATTGAGATTCCTCTTACTTTTTTTCTCTTTGACGTAGTATCTGAATACCTTCAATATTGTTATTGATTGTTATTGGAGGGAAGACAAAATCGAATAGACACCTACAATTATTCCTTTAGGATCCCACATAATTCGTTCTTTTTAAACTAGACCTTCCATATTTAATTTAATTCATCTGAGCGAAGAGATCAAAATTCACAAATATTTCTTTGCGGCCCAACCCAGTTTTGTGTACATCGAGCAACACTACCATCGAGGCCACACCCATCCATTAGGGTGGGAACCTAACTAATTTTTTGAAATCAACACTAAAATGTACCCACATCATTCTTGAATGGTTTACTATATTTCCAGTGAGACACACCTTATCTCAACTGAACAACTTCCCAAGTTTAATCTCAACAAGTCATTTAGTCTAAGTACATTAAAATTCAACGTTTTCGACTACATGTCCTAGTCAAGATGACACATGACTACCCAGACTACCCTGTTAAATTGAAAGAGCGCAGTTAATCCATCAAAATCTCATCTAATATCTATCGACAAATCGGGTTACCAAAACTTAATTATTCGAGAGCAATCGCTATATCAATAAAAATGACAACTCTGAAATAATTCTTCGAAAACACTGTTCATTCAATGTGGCTCCTTCCAACAAGCAAATATAAACATTCGCCGAAATTCTAATCATCCAGACGTAAACTTCCCATATGCTGAGGAATCAAAATCGTCACCGCGCGATCATGACTCTTGCGTTTCTGCTGTGACGAAGAAAGTAATAGTCGCGTCATACCACCATCTTTGATGCCATTCTGGGTAGATATAGTCGACTAATTCCCCACAATCAGCAGTCAATCCGAGGCTCCAGCGTCGGCAGCCGTCTGTGAGCCCATCTTCAACAGCCAGTCCATTTTCAGCAGCCAGGCCAGCGTGACCGCGAGTCCGTCACCGAGAGTTCGTTACGTCGAGTCCGTCATCAACCACGATCTGCCCACGATTAGCACCAATCGATCGCCTTCGTCTGGATCTCCATGTTCTATTGTAGCCCCAATATGTGTGTGTGTGTGTGTGTGTGTGTGTGTGTGTGTGTATCTCGATTGGCACAACAATGATAAAATAACGACGAGCGGAATATGTTACATAACGGGTATATATTCAAGATAACAAGAAATAGACAAAGATACAAAGATGTGAACATTACAAAAGACTCACCAATAAATGACAGGCATCTTTACAAAGGATGACGAATACTAGATACTTCAGACTTCAGACGTCGAATCCGCGCGCACTAAGTCTTTGTCAAACTCCCTGAAAACAACTAGTAAATCCTTCAAGGTCACAACTAATATCAACCTGTATATCGGGTTATCAGGACAAATTTGTTCGAAAACTACCGTTCCACCAACTAAAATCGCAACTTTAATCTATTTATCCGCAAACTCTCCTTGTATCCATCTCTCAATCTGGCTCCTCCCACATCATCCTTCGAGGCCACACCTTAGACTCATGTTCACTATTCTCTTTCACAATTCAACTAATTTGTTAGGTTATATTAGTTGTGCACGACAACTAACTTAACGCAGCACAAAACAGCAACCTTTGAAGCTACATCTACCCAAAAATTCCCTCTAACTACCTGCTCAATTAAAAATTAATCTAGATAAAACCATTCCACTTGGATTATTTTTTCGCTTCTAATCGCCGAAATCTAAGTGCATAAATGTAAGCTGATTACGCTCGAGCTCTTAATGAAAGAACGCTGCGTTTTATTAATTTTCTAAGCGAATTTTGAATTAATTGCTTATTCCGTTACATGCGTTCCCGAGACCGGGCCCGACCCGAAATAAGTCTAATTGCTTTTCAGGGATTAGTTAAGGTTTGCATTTTTAATGTGTCATTTTCAAAGTACTTCAAAGTCCTCTAAGGTTCATTCTGCGTCTATTTTTTACAACGTTTACGACGTAAAAAGCCCACAGTTCATTCCTCCAGCGTTCGTCTTTAGTTCGCAGCATTGTTTTGCCGAAACGCTGGTTGCCTATTGTCCTACGCTACCTTTCCGCCGGTTTTATTATCATTTCACATTTTCATTGTTTTCAATGGCGGATTGTAAAAACGGCGATGCGTTTCCTTCGTGTCGTATATTCGTTTCCATTCATTCTCGCGCGCCTCGTCTCCCACACTTTTATTTGCTTTTTATATCAAACGAGATCCGCCAACCGGTTCTAACTAGCTGGGGTGTTTTCCAGCGCTTTCTTCACAACGGGTAAATACACAAGCTAAGAGTTATTACCGTCTCTATCACCCTCAGAGGTTAGAAAGTATTAATTTCGTTTTTCTACGTTCATACGAAACCTGAGCAATTGAACAATTTTAACGTTAAGGATTTCGAACTCCTTAGGTCTCTTCTTTCTCTCTATATTCTTTGAAACACCCTTGGAAAACAAGTTTTGATTAATTATTTTTGCGAAATACTCTGTATATAAATCTATAAGAAAAGAATGGAACCGGTCGTAAACTTACCATTTCCGCACCTCAAACTGATCCATTACTACCCGTCTTTTTGTAGAGGGAAAGTCTATTTTCCTAAATTTTACTATGAACCATCATTTTTATCGCACAGTTTTGTTTACACCCTGAAATCCACTGTGTTTTTATACTATTTTTATGCGTTCCGCGCTTTAATTTCTAGCAATTTCCATCAGAATCTCCAACAATTCAGATAAACCTAAAAAGTCTAAGAAACTTTTTCTTCTGAAGAAATAAAAAGATATCTAAAGAGCAGTCAGTTCCTCAATATTTGTATTATATGTATACGTATAGAAGTGTTATCAGCGATCGGTCTAAGGGGAATTACATTCCAATGCAAGTGATGTTTTTGCAGGCTGTCATGTCTGATAGGAAATGATGCAATCTCTAGAACTCTAGAACTAGTTCCAACGAACCTGTTACCTGCTTCATTTTTTCTCTAATATTTATACCATGAAGGAATTTTATTCCTAATAACACTAGACATTTCTAAAGAACACCATTATGTTTTGATATAGTTATAGCTTTTTACAACTGCTCATCCCATCCGCCATGTTTAAAATCGGCCAACCGTCAACACCTTAGACTAGTCGACGCCTTCCAGTGTGGAAGGCTCTCTGCTTTAGAGAATAGGAATCCGCCGAGGGACTCCAGGCAAGCACTCCAACAATTACACCACGTAAGCGATACAGCCAAACGTGCTGTTAAAGCAATATATATGCTCCATTTTCCATTTGTGGCAAACTTTGAAAATTATTTTTGAACAAACGGCTCAAAACGGCATAAAATCCCGTTAACACAAGTTATTTCTATATATGTACTACACGTACAAAAAGTTTCCTTTAATTTGGTGTTGGACAATTGAAACACTCTCCTTGTTAACCCTTAAAAATTGGTAAACCACATTTTAAGGTTATAATATTGCACTGGATACGTTTAACCCCTTGCCCTCCGATTTACTTCCGAGTGAGTCAGTAATAAGTGTAGGCGCATATCGAGCCAATCGTAAAAATGACGGACATCGCCCGTGGTTCGTGGCATCGCGACAGTAGCGGTTTAAAATTTGCCCCTTCCACTGACCTCGGACAAGGCTCCATATACTTTTTGCACGTATTACAAACAGTTCCAACTTGTCTTGTGGCAATTTGCAGGAAATGAGCGTTCATAAAGAGAACAATAATGAAACTTCCTTTCTCGAAAGTGATAGTAGTGATAGTGTATGTCCGCTTCAGAAAAAATGCATGCAATTAGTAATATGCGATACTTCCAATGAAGAAACGTTACCTGATTCTTGGGATTGGAAAGATACCAGAAATAGTCCCAAAATTTGGAGTTAATTAATAACTTTCAGGTGCGTGCCGTTAATATTTTTATTTCGTTCAAACTTACATTACGATTTAGAATATGTTAGAGCCGACTAAAACATGCGCTACAAGCCGTCACGCGCTCCCTCACAGCTCTCGACGTTTATGAGTCATTTTTAATATTGCCTCGTATATGAGTGGGAAAGTTAGTCAGTAGTACCCGCGGAGCTACTTATATCGTGCGGCGAACTGGGCTCGTCAAAGGGCAAGCGGTTAAACGGCTTATTTTCGTTACAAAGTGTGTTTAAACACATCGGGTGATCAGTAGATTTGACGCTTCTAGAGCTAACATTCAACTTCTGAAACTGAAAGGGACAATTACCAAAAATATATGTTAGATAAAATTTATTTAGGTGTGCTCAAACGATTTATTGTCGTAAAATGTGTTTTAAACATATCGAGTATTTTATAGTTCTCCACGTTCGAGAGTCAACATGCGATTTCTGAAATTTATAAAACTAATTACGAAAAATTAAGAGAAAAACGTGTTTATGAGTGCCCAAACGACCTGTTCTCGCAATAAAGTGTGTTTAAACACATCGGGTGATCAGTAGATTTAACGCTTCTATAGCTAACATTCAATTTCTGAAACTTAGGGACAATTATCGAAAATATTAGATAAAACTTATTTAGGTGTACTCAAACGATTTATTGTCGCTAAAATGTGTTTTAAACACATCGAGTGTTTTATAGTTCTCAACGTTCGAGTGTCAACATACGATTTCTAAAATTTATAAAACTAATCACGAAAAAATAAGAGAAAAGCGTGTTTAGGAGTGCCGAAACGACCTGTTCTCGCTATAAAGTGTGTTTAAACTCATCGGGAGATCAGTAGATTTAACACTTCTAGAGCTAACGTTCATTTTCTGAAACTTAGGGACAATTATCAAAAATATTAGATAAAACTTATTTAGTTGTGCTTAAACGATTTATCATTGCTAAAAGTGTTTTAAACACATCGAGTGTTTTATAGTTCTCCACGTTCGAGAATCAACATGCGATTTCTGAAATTTATAAAACTAATCACGAAAAAATAAGAGAGAAGCGTGTTTATGAGTGCCCAAACGACCTGTTCTCGCTATAAAGTGTGTCTAAACACATCGGGTGATAAATAGATTTAACGGTCCTAGAGTTAATATTCGAGATATGGAATTTTGAGGAAATTTGTCTAAATATGAGAGGAAAACGTGTTTATGTGTTGAAACAACCTATTAGTGCTAAAAAATGTTTGTCAATACATCGGGACATCAGAAGATTCAACACTTTTAGAGCTCACATTCAATTTCTGATATGTAGGGAAAATTTGTGAAAAGTTAAGGGAAAAGAACTGTTTAAACAAATTGAAAGATTACAAGTTATCCCAGTTCAAGAATCAGCATGCGCTATCTGAAATTTATAATACTAATCGTGGAAATATAAGAGAAAAGCGTGCTTAGACAAGCCCAAAACGACCTGTTTTCACCCAAAAGTGTGTTTAAGAACATCGGGAAATCAATAGTTCTTCCATTTCCACGGTCAATATGAGATTTCTGAAATGTATAACATTAATCACGAAAACATATCACGAATTACATAATAAAACGTGTTTAGAGGTGCTCAATCGACTTGTTGCCGATAAATAGTGTGTTTAAACACATCGTGAGATCGGTAGAATTAACGGATCTAGAGTATACTTTCGATTTCTGAAATGTAGGGAAAATTTGTGAAATTTTAAGGGAAAAACGTGTTTAGGTATGCTCAAACAACTTATTGTCCATAAAAAGTGCGTCTAAACCAATGGGAGATCACAAGACCTCCGGGTTGACAAGCCAACATGTGCTCTCTATAACTTATAAATCTAATCGCGGTAAAAATAAGAGAGAAACGTGTTTTGACGTGTTCCAACGGCTTGCTTCCGCTAAATAACGTGTTTAAGAATATCGGGATATCAGAAGTTTTCCCGGTTCCACAATCAATATGAGATTTCTGAAATGTGTAACACTAACCACGAAAATATCGGTAAAACGTGCGTTTAAACACATCGGGAGTTCAGTAGATTTAACGGTTCTAGAGTTAACATTCGATTTCTGAAATGTAGGGAAAGTTTGTGAAAATTTAAGAGGGGGAAATTGTGGCGCGGAGGGGGGGGGCAACGCCTTATTGTCGATAAAAACTCTATTTAAACCCATTGGAAGATGACAAGTCCTTTCGATTCAATAGTAAACATGCGATTTCTGAAATTTATAAAATCAATCACGAAAATATAAAAGAAAAACGTGTTTAGACGTGCCTGAACCACCTGTTTTCGCTCTGCCGTGTTTGTACATATATTTTTGGGTGTTTACAATTTTTATGTGTTATTGTTGCGAAGTTGTTGTGTGTTGCGTGTTGAACGTAGAGAGTTAAATGTTGAGGTTGAATGTTGAGTGTTGAATGTAAGTAAGTGTAAGAATGTAAGGTTGAATGTAAGTAATCGAACCCCGTCTTCCTACGTGGTACGCCGAGACGCTACCATTAGGCTGCCCAGGTGGGCCAAACAACTTATTTTCGTTAATAGTAAGAAGCGCATTTAAACACATCGGGAGATAAGTAACTGAACCAGTTCGGGAACCTGCGATATCTGAAGTTTTGGCAAATATTCGTAAAATATATGAGGAAAAAGTGTTCAGATGCGTTCAAACCATAAAATAATAATAATTGATATATTTGTCCAGTCAAGTGGCGCAGTGGTCTAGTCTATGGCTACTGACCACGAGGTCCCGGGTTCGATTCTCGTTGGGGATGCATAGTAAAGTGAATGTTGTTCAAGTATGGTATGAACAGTGTGTGTGTGTGTGTGTGTGTGTGTAGTAATAGTAGGAGTATGATGTAGAGTGAGAAGTGATGAGAATTGCATCTTATGGTGCGCATGTTGATGTTTTAATTGTTGAAATTTTATTATTGGTAGTTGGTAGGGTAGATGTGTGCATGTTATATTTGTGTGTGAGAATTAATTATTAATTCACACTAATGAATTGTCCACACCGGGGACTGGAACCCCGTCTGCCTGCGTTATAGACAAACGCTCTATCCACTAGGCTGCCCAGATGGGCCAAACTATATATTTTCACCAAATAGTGCTTTTAAAGCCAAAGGAAGATCGCTAACTCTAACAATTGGTAAATTATCATGCATTCTGCTAGAATTTAAATAATTAAATCGTGGTTAGATCAAGGGTGAGCAACTCCAGAGCACCATACATATTTGTCTGGCCCGCGAAACTAAACAACCTTTGTATGTACCTACACATTTGTTGATCAAGCTCAACAACGACCCCTTCATTCAGACGTGGTTCAAGGAAGGAGGGGGCCTGTCAAAAAATCAACATTTATGGTGGCTCGGGGATGGTAAAGATTACTTACCGTTGATGTTTAAATGACTTATTTTCACTAAAGATTATGTTTAAACACATCGGGGCATTGCTATCTTTAACGATTCTAAAATTAACGTGTGATTTCTGAAATTGCGGGATAATTTGCTCGAAATATTCGATAAACCTGTTTCGCGTTTATTTAAACAACTTATGATCATCAAAGAAATGCATTTAACCACATCGGGAGAGCTCCATTTTCAATGGTTTAAAAATTAGCTAGTCTTGTATTTTTTGGGTTTTTCAAAAATTAGGGTTACTCACAGTGATATCGGCGAATACAAGACTGATTCTTGATTCATCACTGCAATTGATGTTGACGCTTCGCACTGATGCATTGAAATTTGTCTTTTTTGGTGGGAAATCGTCGTGAATTCTACTAGAAAAAATCATTTTTATTG
This sequence comes from Mimaenictus wilsoni, assembly GCA_027575185.1. Taxonomy (NCBI): domain Eukaryota; kingdom Metazoa; phylum Arthropoda; class Insecta; order Coleoptera; family Staphylinidae; genus Mimaenictus; species Mimaenictus wilsoni. The sequence continues at coordinate 2,318 of JAODAC010039680.1, read as the reverse complement.
GATACTTTTGTTTACACCCTGAACTTCACTGTGTTTTTATGCTATTTTTATAGGTTCCTCGTTTTAATTTCTCGTAATTTCCTCCCCAATCTCTGCAATTCAGAATGAATCAAAAAAAAAACTTTTTCTCAAGAAATAAAAAATGTAAAAATACATGTTTTATGGTTATTTAATGTGTAATTTTATGGCCACTGAGACATTCTTGTTGCCCAAACTTTGCTACTAAAATTTTAACTCACCGTCACATAGCGTTTTCCCCGTCGGTATTCGGGATTTTTGAAACTCTTGAGTAAAACTAAAGACTTCTGGAACTTCCCAGCAGCAAATCGAAGGATTAAACTCGGGAGGTGGGTATGTGAAACAACAAATGTGAGGGCGATTCATTGGATTGTGCGGGAGTTTGTATCCCACTGGTGATACGAGTAGGACGTTCGTAAAAACCGCGAAAAGGCTACGGGGATGGATGTTCCACCGATCCGGTTTTATACGCGCCCTGGAATCTCCAAGACCTGTCTGCGTGTGTATGTGTGTATGTATGTGACGCGTTCACCGACACCGAGGACAAAAACACCAGCAGGAAGAGGGGGAACGGAGGCGAGAGGAAAGAAAAGAATCAAACTAAGTAGAAAAGTTTTTCTCTTAGCCTTCTCATCTTATCATCCCTTCGCCGTGAACTTTCTTTCCTTTTCAATTCGCATCAACTGTTTGCCGGCGTATTTCTCATACTCAGATGAGCGGGCGACAGTTGCAACTGAATCGAAAATAAGCGAAACCAACAGCCAACATGTGCAAAATAAAGTAAAACACCATAGAATGAATTAGACCTACCCCTAAGAATACTAAGGATATCAGTACCTAATTGTACAACGAATTAATGAACAACTTTTGTAATGGCTGCTTTCAATTTCTTTCAAAAGTAGTTTATTCATATGTAGATTCCGATGGGAACTATTACAAATAATGGATTCGTTATTTATTCAGTATTCTATTCAATATATTCAATATCAACTTATTATTGTAGCCTGTTACTTGTTACGTCTTTGTTCAGGGTTATTTTCTTCGTATTTTCTCTGCGTTTTTCGTGTATTACTTTTCATGTTTCCCAACTTGTCATGTATCCACGCGAAAGTTGTGCACATGTCCTGAAACGACATGTATCCGAAGAAAAGCGAGGAAAAAGCAGAACATTCTTATTCCATAAAGATTACAAGCACCCAACTCGTACGCACACACGATCATCAATGGGAATGTGTATACGATTCGCACACATGTTCACGGATGAGCGAACACGATTGCACTCCTTGTATTTTCTACTTTTCTACTTTACCAACCTTTTCAATTCAACCTTTTTCCCACCCTACTCCATCAACCCTCGCAATGCGTGGAATTTGGCAAACATACTTTACTGATATCTTCGATCTTTCTAATTCGGATTGTACACATTCTTACAAAAAATATTTTTATTTATATTCTGAAGATAGTTACTCTGATATTCATAGTAATTCTTTCGGAATGAATAAAGCAGAGCCAGATTTAAGAGCAAATCGTCTGAAATGCCTAAGATTTCATAGAAAATAGTGAAGAAATAGAAGTTTATATTTATAGATATAATTTATTCTTGGAAAGCTATCAATTGTAAAAAAAAATCCAAAATGGCGGCATGTCATATTCAAATGCAAAAGACAACCTGTCAAATTCAAATCTCGTGGCACTTCGGCAATGTTCGGGCAAATATTCGATTCTCATTGCTCATGTTTTTTTTTATTCCCATCTCTTTTGGCCGATTTTAGGCCCATCTAAAATAACACGTAAATTTGAGCTGAAACTCCCTTTCCTTAGCTACTGATAACATACGATGAATCTTTTGGAACTTTATTAAATCTGATTTTACCGAGCACCATCTATTGTTGTCATGAGTTCTATTTTATTTCGCTACTCTTTGAAATGTAATCAGGCAACTTAGAAATTAATTTCTATTACTCAGAAAAGTATTCTTTATGATTTACATCCGCCGGGATTCGATCCTGGTTCCCGAAGCCGGCAAACGGGCTCCACCGCAAGCCTTAGACCGACACCCAACGGGTCGCGACGTCCTACTATGAGAGAAGTGCACGCATTCGCCTCACGACGGCTACGCAAAGAGCAACCACAGCGAACTGCAATTGTCGTCCCAGTGTAGCTCGCGTACGACGATACACGATGAATCTCTCTGTTCGAACTTTCGGGTTTCTCAGGTTTACACCTAAACGGTTTCACGTACTATTGAACTCTCTCTTCAAAGTTCTTTTCAACTTTCCCTCACGGTACTTGTTCGCTAT